>JAPTMU010000051.1:417576-622576 GCA_028583405.1 Pogonophryne albipinna
TGTTGTTCTTGTTTTTTTATTGTATTTACTCGAGACAGTCTAGCAATCATTAATTCAAAGTTCTGTGTTCCACACAAACTTAAAAAACAATATTAAAAAGGCCTGAAATGCCTCCATTGGACTCCTTTGTTTCCTTCCGGAACAAAGTGACATCACTATGGAACATTCGTGCTTCTATTGGCTAGCGCTCCAACACATTGTACTTGATAGGCTAAGGGGCGGGACATCTTTAAGCGGTTGACCAATCACAACAGAGCCGGCCAGCTAACCAATCAGAGCAGACTGGGCTCTGGTTTCAGACAGAGGGTGAAAAGACGTGCTGCAGCACAGGCAGTATGAGAACAATAAAGAGCTCTTTGAACATTAAAACATGGAGACATGTAGAGACACTACATACTGATATACACCTGAACATCAGCAGGAGAGGACTCTTTAAAGTAGAGACACTACATACTGATATACACCTGAACATCAGCAGGAGAGGACTCTTTAAAGTAGAGACACTACATACTGATATACACCTGAACATCAGCAGGAGAGGACTATTTAAAGTAGAGACACTACATACTGATATACACCTGAACATCAGCAGGAGAGGACTCTTTAAAGTAGAGACACTACATACTGATATACACCTGAACATCAGCAGGAGAGGACTCTTTAAAGTAGAGACACTACATACTGATATACACCTGAACATCAGCAGGAGAGGACTATTTAAAGTAGAGACACTACATACTGATATACACCTGAACATCAGCAGGAGAGGACTCTTTAAAGTAGAGACACTACATACTGATATACACCTGAACATCAGCAGGAGAGGACTCTTTAAAGTAGAGACACTACATACTGATATACACCTGAACATCAGCAGGAGAGGACTCTTTAAAGTAGAGACACTACATACTGATATACAACTGAACATCAGCAGGAGAGGACTATTTAAAGTAGAGACACTACATACTGATATACACCTGAACATCAGCAGGAGAGGACTATTTAAAGTAGAGACACTACATACTGATATACACCTGAACATCAGCAGGAGAGGACTCTTTAAAGTAGAGACACTACATACTGATATACACCTGAACATCAGCAGGAGAGGACTATTTAAAGTAGAGACACTACATACTGATATACACCTGAACATCAGCAGGAGAGGACTCTTTAAAGTAGAGACACTACATACTGATATACACCTGAACATCAGCAGGAGAGGACTCTTTAAAGTAGAGACACTACATACTGATATACACCTGAACATCAGCAGGAGAGGACTCTTTAAAGTAGAGACACTACATACTGATATACACCTGAACATCAGCAGGAGAGGACTCTTTAAAGTAGAGACACTACATACTGATATACACCTGAACATCAGCAAGAGAGGACTCTTTAAAGTAGAGACACTACATACTGATATACACCTGAACATCAGCAGGAGAGGACTCTTTAAAGTAGAGACACTACATACTGATATACACCTGAACATCACCAGGAGGGGACTCTTTAAAGTAGAGACACTACATACTGATATACACCTGAACATCAGCAGGAGAGGACTCTTTAAAGTAGAGACACTACGTACTGATATACACCTGAACATCAGCAAGAGAGGACTCTTTAAAGTAGAGACACTACATACTGATATACACCTGAACATCAGCAGGAGAGGACTCTTTAAAGTAGAGACACTACATACTGATATACACCTGAACATCAGCAGGAGAGGACTCTTTAAAGTAGAGACACTACATACTGATATACACCTGAACATCAGCAGGAGAGGACTCTTTAAAGTAGAGACACTACATACTGATATACACCTGAACATCAGCAGGAGAGGACTCTTTAAAGTAGAGAGACACTACATACTGATATACACCTGAACATCAGCAGGAGAGGACTCTTTAAAGTAGAGACACTTCATACTGATATACACCTGAACATCAGCAGGAGAGAACTCTTTAAAGTAGAGAGACACTACATACTGATATACACCTGAACATCAGCAGGAGAGGACTCTTTAAAGTAGAGACACTTCATACTGATATACACCTGAACATCAGCAGGAGAGGACTCTTTAAAGTAGAGACACTACATACTGACATACACCTGAACATCAGCAGGAGAGGACTCTTTAAAGTAGAGACACTACATACTGATATACACCTGAACATCAGCAGGAGAGGACTCTTTAAAGTAGAGACACTACATACTGATATACACCTGAACATCAGCAGGAGAGGACTCTTTAAAGTAGAGACACTACATACTGATATACACCTGAACATCAGCAAGAGAGGACTCTTTAAAGTAGAGACACTACATACTGATATACACCTGAACATCAGCAGGAGAGTACTCTTTAAAGTAGAGACACTACATACTGATATACACCTGAACATCAGCAGGAGAGGACTCTTTAAAGTAGAGACACTACATACTGATATACACCTGAACATCAGCAGGAGAGGACTCTTTAAAGTAGAGACACTACATACTGATATACACCTGAACATCAGCAGGAGAGGACTCTTTAAAGTAGAGACACTACATACTGATATACACCTGAACATCAGCAAGAGAGGACTCTTTAAAGTAGAGACACTACATACTGATATACACCTGAACATCAGCAGGAGAGGACTCTTTAAAGTAGAGACACTACATACTGATATACACCTGAACATCAGCAAGAGAGGACTCTTTAAAGTAGAGACACTACATACTGATATACACGTGAACATCAGCAGGAGAGGACTCTTTAAAGTAGAGACACTACATACTGATATACACCTGAACATCAGCAGGAGAGGACTCTTTAAAGTAGAGACACTACATACTGATATACACCTGAACATCAGCAGGAGAGGACTCTTTAAAGTAGAGACACTACATACTGATATACACCTGAACATCAGCAGGAGAGGACTCTTTAAAGTAGAGACACTACATACTGATATACACCTGAACATCAGCAGGAGAGGACTCTTTAAAGTAGAGACACTACATACTGATATACACCTGAACATCAGCAGGAGAGGACTCTTTAAAGTAGAGACACTACATACTGATATACACCTGAACATCAGCAGGAGAGGACTCTTTAAAGTAGAGACACTACATACTGATATACACCTGAACATCAGCACCAGGAATTCAACTAAGAAAACAGATCATGTTGTCGGATGGTGGTTTAATCTGTGTTTTCTCTGTTTCCTGCAGTGAACAGGAAGTTGAAGTACACCAGTCTAGCGGTGCTGGTGGTCCAGAATGCGTCGCTCATCCTCAGTATCCGGTACGTGCGAACTCTGCCCGGTGACCAATTATTCACCACGTCGGCGGTGGTGATGGCCGAGGTGTTGAAGTTGACCACCTGTCTGCTCATCATCCTGCTGCAGAAGAGATGTGAGTTTCAAGTGTCAAGTTTCAAGGCTCTTCAAAGGGTAGAGTGCAGATAAAGACAAGATATAAGAGTTATACTAACATAATAAATAAAGAAACAAGCACGCGTTCATAAAGTCAAAAATAAGTACAAAGTAGAAAATACAAGTAGCTGCATTATAACAGTAACATATAAAATGGACAAGTCAAATCAAGCAATCTGATTGGTTCTTAGCTGTGATATAATGAGCGTATATCACAGGTAGAATCGTAGTTATTTTTCACAACAAGTCGGTATCCCTCCGCGTCTGAGAAACAGCTACAACCGTTACAACTATTACATTACGTCCGTTACGAAACTAACTAACTAACAAAGCTCAAGATGGAAACATGTAAGGTTAACTTCGACCTCCGGGGGGGTCTTACTATGGAGGAGTGGATTGAGCAGTGCCTATCTCCAGAAAACTACGTGAAGAGCAGGTAGACCAACTGGAAAAGTACCACCATTCAAAAGCTTTCTGATGGGGTCTTGAAACAAAGCAGAGAAATGATGACCGTTAGTGGCCACAGATACGAAAGCTCTCTCCAGAGCAACTGGAAGCCGAATGTCGGGGACCGGATAAAGTGGAGCAATATTCTCACCACGCCAAGGAACAGCCTAGAACAGGCATGGGCAAACTAAGGCCCCGGCCACACGAGGACGAAAACGGTCGTTTGCGTTACTGTTTAGTGTCATCTAGACCGTTCGGCCACACGAGGACGACCGAATATGGCACTAAACGACTGCGGAAACGATAACGGGTCCCAAGGTGGATAGAACGGCATACGCAACGCTCTGGGGGGTCCAACGGCTCCGTGTGTACGCCCTATACGATCATTTTCTGATAATGATGAGGCAATAGCCCCGCCTCTCCCCACCTCTGCTGCTCACCCCCGCGTCAAAGTAAACTGCACACTGAATTCAGATTATTTATCTTTCTCTCGATATGGACATAAACGCGAGTGAAGTCTAATCTGACAGGACGGAGAAACCTCTCAAACTACCTACACTAGTTATAAATATGTTTATTTTTACTGTCGGCCGGGTCACTCATTACTGGATCACTTTAATTCACGTTGACTGGCGAAAAACTTTGCCCGGTTCCCTCGGCCCCCACCGCGGAGAATAAACAGAAGGGTAACCATGACAACCATGCTTCTTCGCTGCTTTTGTGGAGGAAGTTACAGCGCCACGTACAGGCTCCTGCATATGTACTGCAGCTTCTCCAGCGGCTGGAGCTAAACGGAGCTGTCTCGTGTGGACAGACACTATCCGGTGAATATTGCGTTTGGACGGAAGCTTTTTTGCGATTGCGTTTGCGTTAATCCTATGCGTTTAGCAGTTTTCGTCCTCGTGTGGCCGGGGCCTAAGGCCCGCGGGCCATATACGGCCCGTTGGGCTTTTTAATCCGGCCCGCCTAATATTGGTACAAAATTGTCCAAATGATAGTAAAGACCGATCTGCTACTGGCCCGGCCCGTCTGTTACATTTTAAAACTCATAGTGGCCCCGAGCCAAAACGTTTGCCCACCCCTGGCCTAGAACAACCTCAACCTATACAAGTAACCTCGTAAGCCATGCGACTGATGCTGGACAGTTTTTCAGTGGCTGCACAATAAACGGCAAAATACAAATGAATGTAAATAAATAGTCAAATGATGGATCAACGCTCTCTGTCTAATATGTTCGCTAGCTGTTAGTGTTGTTGCATAGCAACCACCTCACGATGTTTTGTCCAACGGAGGGACTATTTTATATTGAACATCATTATTTACTAATAAAAACTATTTAAATTAGAGTGTGTATTTTTCTTTCATATTGCCACACTTGGTAACTGTTTTATTAAAGCAATAGCTCACTTCAATAGCGTCGGGCCGAACCACGCCCCTTAGCTGTGCCTGTCGTGAGCTGTTGCTTAAATATACAAGCAATGAAATAGCTGCCAGTAACAACAGTAGTAAAAGAAAAAAGTATTGACTATATAAAACAGTTACTCAAATAAAATGTTGTCCTACTTGTACTTGAGTATTTCTATTTTAAGCTACTATTTTAAATACTGTAGGCTATTTTACTGTACTTTTTACTCCACTTAAAGTAACAACAACAATGTACTGATATTATGCAGTACTCTCGTGATAATATACCGAGTATTTCAATAAGTATTACATAAAGTAAAAGCACTCGGTGACTCTCAGTCAGTTTTGAAAAATACATTTACTCAAGTACTATTTTGTCATACTTGTACTTCAATTGAGTATGTCCATTTTCTGCCCCTTAATACTTCGACTCCTTTGGGGGAAAATATTACACTTTTTACACTTCTATTTACTTTACACTCATAGTTACTAGATACTTTTAAAAATGACTTGCTGATATGATGCAGTACTCTACTTCTAATACACCCAGTATTTGTTAAGTATTGGATAAAGTAAACACACTCTGTGACAGCGGTGACATTTACTTACTTTACTTTACTGTACCAAATAATAGCTAATTTCCACCTACAAATTTAACTAAGAACATTTACTTAGTACTGATCTCTCTCTCTCTCTCTCTCTCTCTCTCTCTCTCTCTCTCTCTCTCTCTCTCTCTCTCTCTATCTCTATCTCTATCTCTATCTCTATCTCTATCTCTATATCTCTCTCTCTCTCTCTCTCTCTCTCTCTGTGTGTGTAGGTAATGTGAAGGAGACGACTCTCTTCCTGGTCGACTCCCTGGTGTTTCAGTACAAAGACACTCTGAAGTTGGCCGTCCCCTCGCTTATCTACACGCTGCAGAACAACCTGCAGTACATCGCCATCTCCAACCTGCCCGCCGCCACCTTCCAGGTCTCACTTCAGATCCCTTATCATCATCTTATCAGTTAACATACATGGAGATTACATAACTGCATGGAGGGCAAAAGTACACACGTCCTTTACTCAAGTAGAAGTACAGATACTCGTGTTTAAAAATACTCTGGTAAAAGTAGAAGTACTGACTAAACTTCTTTACTCAAGTAAAAGTAAAGAGGCTTAGAAATGTACTTCAGTAAAAAGTACCCATAACTAGCAGCTGTTTTAAAGAGTACCTGTAAGAAGTAGAAAGTACAGGTATTTGTGTTCAACATGTAAGAAGTAGAAAGTACAGGTATTTGAGTTCAACATGTAAGAAGTAGAAAGTACAGGTATTTGGGTTCAACATGTGAGAAGTAGAAAGTACAGGTATTTGGGTTCAACATGTAAGAAGTAGAAAGTACAGGTATTTGGGTTCAACATGTAAAAAGTAGAAAGTACAGGTATTTGAGTTCAACATGTAAGAAGTAGAAAGTACAGGTATTTGTGTTCAACATGTAAGAAGTAGAAAGTACAGGTATTTGGGTTCAACATGTAAGAAGTAAAAGTAAAAAGTTGTCAGAAAAATAAGTAGTGGAGTAAAGTACTGATACCAGAAAAATGTACTTAAGTACGGTAACAAAGTATTTGTACTCCACTACTTCCCACCTCTGTATAACTGCACCTGTTGTACATCAGGGTTAATCATTCATGCCCTCCTTGGACACCAACACGACCATTTCTTGATGGTAGTTCTTTTGACACCTTGTCTTTCCCCAGACAACACATGTTCCTGTTTTACTGTTACCTGAACCCATCTTTGTCCTTTGAACCACTTTTCTTTTCCCATGCTGCATAACTCCGGCTCACACACTGGTTTGAGTGTTAACACGAGTCTCTCTCTCCAGGTGACGTACCAGCTGAAGATCCTCACCACGGCTCTGTTCAGCGTCATGATGCTCAGGAAGTCTCTCTCCAGAGTTCAGTGGGTCTCTCTGCTGCTGCTGTTCGCCGGGGTCGCCGTCGTGCAGGTACATCCCTCACCTGTAGACACCTGATTCATCTCTAATGTTGACCGCTTCAGTTTTACTTAGGGGTGTAAGTGCAGATAACAATCTATTGCCTGCGACTGTATTGCCAAAACGACGCTGAAGCTATTTAAACATATGACAAAAAAAAGCCTTTAACTTGTTAAAAACTTGACTGATATAAATAAGGGAACACTTAAAAGCTTGATTTCATTTTCTTTTGGGCATTTTTGCTGGAAAAATACCTAAACTATACATTTTAATCATCCTAATAGTTGTTGCAGCTTTTAATAATTTAATGATTTCTGTTTAAAAACGTAATTCTGAGCAGACCCGGCGGCAGACATACGTCTCTGGGCGGGCATTTGATTTACCAGGGCGGGCCCACCACGACACTTACATTTCCCGGGAAATCTGAATTGTCAACGGGGGGGGGGTGGGAGGCGCTCGTGAATTGTTGAAAGAGAGGGGTTTTAGGTTGCCATAAGTCTGTTGACGGTCTTATGTATCCATTGGTTGGTTTTGTGGCACATTTGTAACGCAGGCAAACTTGAGCGCACACAGGGTGGAGAGATGGAGTGAGGTTGAGCGATGGAGAGAAAGGGAGGGAGAGAGAGAGATTGAGCGAGGCAGAGAGCCTGTGAAGCGGTCTGCTTGCGCACAGAGCAGGAGTTTGTGAGAGAGCCGGCTTGAGAGTACATTTCTCTTCAAAAT
Source organism: Pogonophryne albipinna (assembly GCA_028583405.1). Classification (NCBI taxonomy): domain Eukaryota; kingdom Metazoa; phylum Chordata; class Actinopteri; order Perciformes; family Artedidraconidae; genus Pogonophryne; species Pogonophryne albipinna. The sequence continues at coordinate 425,564 of JAPTMU010000051.1, forward strand.
ATAATTGATTGCCAGCTGACTTGCTTGCTCGTTGGTAACAGGCCTAACTGATTTCTTCTAATGTGCCTGCATCTGGCGCTGAGTTGCCAGATTCCTTTCCTGAACCTCTAGCAAGAGTAAACTAACTGACAGGCTGCTGTGCCGCATCTCACTCAAAAACACACACGACTCAACCCAGCGAAAAACCAGTCTTGCGCGCAGCCTTTCATTCAGAATTTCCTAGCAAAATAAAAAAATGATATTAAACTAATTCAAAAATAAATATTAGGACAAAGCCCTACAAATAACAACAATAAACATAATAATAAAACAATAAAAATGTGGTATTCAGCCCTGATTAAAACAGCGGGCCCAAATCCTGGATGGGCGGGCACGGCCCCATGGGGCCCGCCCATGACGCCGGGTCTGATTCTGAGGAACATCAGTTTTCCTGCAGCATTTCATAGTTCATCCACATGTTGTCGTACTTTGTATTGATGTGCTTCTCGTCTGGCTCCATTATCACGTGTTACGTTTTTCAATAACGACCGCCTTACGGCCCTCATCCCTGCACACGGCGGCGGGCGTGTCTGAAGCTCGACCAACAACCAATCACCTGAATCTCCTGCCACTGACACACAAGCAGCGGTTTGATTGGCTAGCTAGAGCTTGTACTGGCATATGATTATATTGGCTGACGCTTCCGTCGAAGCTTCAAAAGTTGAACATTGCTCAACTTTTGAAGCGAGCAAAGCTACCTTTTGCTCCCACAATGCAGTTCGGCGAAGCGTGACGTCACCCCATTCAAAGTGAATGGGCAGAAGCGTCAACGAACGCCGCTATTGTGTAGGGGCCGTTACTAAACAACCTCTGAAATGTCCCAATGAACCAATCAGAATCGAGTATTCAACTAAGCCGTGTAATAAGTGCTGATTAATGACCGATCCTTGGTGTAATCCCTCCCCAGGTGCAGCAGGAGGGGAAGAAGGAGGCGTCGGTGTCGGACGGCACCAACCAGAGCTACACTGTGGGCCTGGTTGCCGTGGTGATCAGCTGCTTGTCGTCGGGATTCGCCGGTGTCTACTTTGAGAAGATCTTGAAGGGCAGCTCGGCGTCCGTGTGGATGAGGAACGTCCAACTGGGCGTGTTCGGCATCGTGCTCGGCATGCTGGGACTTTGGTGGAACGACGGAGACGCCATCGCCGAGCGCGGATTCTTTTTCGGCTACACGGGCATGGTGTGGTGCGTCATCTTCAACCAGGCGTTCGGAGGGCTGCTGGTTGCCGTGGTGGTGAAATACGCCGACAACATCCTGAAGGGTTTCGCCACGTCCTTCTCCATCATCGTCTCCACGGTGACGTCCATCTACCTGTTCGGTTTCCACGTGGACCTGCTCTTCACGGCGGGGGCGGGGCTTGTGATCGGAGCCGTCTACATGTACAGCCTCCCCAAAGCAGCGCCCAGCTCCTCGTCCCCTTCCTCCGCCTCGTCCCCTTCCTCCTCCTCGTCCCCTTCCTCGGCGTCTTCAGCGTTGAACGGAGGCGTCGAGATGGAGGCGTTTCTGCCAAAGTCAGTGCTGGTGAAGTGACTCTGTCTGTCTGTTTCCTACTGATCTCATCCTAACTCTCTGGAACTTTCTCTGAGTTCTCTCTAACTTTATCACCTCCTCCTGGTCCTTTGCTGACCTCCTCCTGACCCCTAACACTCCTCTTGACTTCCTCCTGTCCTCCATGTGAAGGACAGTTAGTTAGAAGGACTCGACGAATGAGAGAACTCCCTCCTGATCTCCTGCTCAGCTTCTCCTAACTCTCTGGAACTTTCTCTGAGTTTCTAACCTCCTCCTGACCTCTAACCTCCTCCTGACTTCCTCCTGTCCTCCATGTGAAGGACAGTTAGTTAGAAGGACTCGACGAATGAGAGAACTCCCTCCTGATCTCCTGCTCAGCTTCTCCTAACTCTCTGGAACTTTCTCTGAGTTTCTAACCTCCTCCTGACCTCTAACCTCCTCCTGACTTCCTCCTGACCTCCTCTGGACTTTAGGACAACCCGTTAGCGGTCAAATATAATACAAAAATACATCCTTTGTCTTTTCCTTCAATGGAAGATGTCATGACTCGACGAATGAGAGAAACTCTGCTCAGCTATACACACTTCCTCCTAAACTTTCTCTGAGTTTTCTCTAACTTTAAAACCTCCTCCTTGCCTCCTCTTGACCTCCCACCTCCTCATGACTCCCCCCCCCCCCCCTTCTTGTGACCTCCTCTGGACTTTAGGACATCCGGGCACGACGTAGCCGGCTAACCTTCATGTGGATATAACGACTAAAAAGGAGAATAATTACACATGCAGAAAGTTACATTAATTTACTGTTATGTTTCCAAAGTGTGCTAAAAACTCACGTTATTGTATGATGATAATAATAATGTATATAACGCTCTTTGAAATACGTCTCAAGGTGCTTCACGTCGAGGGGAAACACATCACAAACTGTGGAGTGGAGTGCACCGAAGAACCATTTGAATATAGGTGTACGATAAATAAAACAAGGTGCAACTAATTCACGTTTGCTGCTGCAAGGAATTGTGGGACAGCATTATCTCCTTTCATTAAGCAAAGGATGGTCCGGTATCTCCTTTGCTTAAGGAGACGAGAAGGGGAGGTAAAGGAAGCTCCAAACAGCTCTTACCGTCTTAATGATCTGAGGTCAGTTAGAAGCTTTTTATATGGAGGAAATATTGACCGACTATCTCCTGGATTCATCTCACGCTGACGTCTCCTAGATTTCATGACTTTTCCCTGACCTCCTTTCCTTCTTCCTCCTCGCCTCCTCCTGAGCTCAGCCTCTTAAAAAAACTGACTCTTCATCCTCCTCCTCCTCCTTTTCAAAACCTCCTGTCTGCGGCTTTTCATCTCCTGAACTCTAAACAAAGACATCCTCCTCGCCTCCTCGCCTCCTTTTTCCTCTTGCTTTGTGGTGCAGAGGAGAGACTTTGCTTTCCTGCTTCCTCTGCTGAAGCCCCTTCTAACTCTTGATGATGATGAAGAGGAGGAGGAAGAGGAGGGAAACTCCTTAAAACGTCTTCTGCTCTTCCTCCCTAAAACCCTAACTCCTCTCTCCTCCCCCTCCAACCTCAGAGATAAAGCGCGAGGCGTCGAGTCTCCACCCCTCGCCGTCTTCATCACAGACTAAAGCACAACAGATGGAGCATGATGATGATGAGGAGGAGGATGAAGACCACCTGTCTGTCTGTCTGTTTCCTCTCTGCCTTAAAACTCTTGACTTTACTAACTGAATGAAACGAGGAGAAGCCTTACTGGATATATGTCTGCAGTCTGATCCTCTGTCTTCACTGAGCAGCCGCAAATATACAATATTATCATCGTTTTTTATTTGCAATTAAGGATTTATTTTTGCTAATTGATCTCAGATTTGTATACAAATTATTATTGTATTTATTAGTATTTTTGTATTAAAAAAAATGTGTTAAATAAGATAGAAAAATATCCCACAGTCCAACATTTGATTTAGTCCATTTTATTTGTATTCTTTCAGGTTATTTATAGATTTTTTCTTCTAATTTAGTTACTTTTGTTAACCGACTCATGACAAGGACAACGCATGGAATTAAGGTTTCTCAAAATATGTGAAAAAAGTCTCGTCAAAAACAGATATTTAGGTAAAAAATGCAAAACAACGAAAAAATCTACAAATAAAAGTAGAATTTAAATATTGACATTTCTTCCAAGCACTTCCAAAACTCGTAAATAAAAAACAATAGTGATGAATAAATAAAACTCTGACACGAGAGAATGTACAAATGTATTTATTTCGTTGACAAATCAAATGTTGGTTTTTCAAAATATGCAAAAAATGGACGATTTTTTTTTTTTGTGCAAATAGTGAAAAAAGTCAAACTGAGATACAAGGTATAAAAGCCAAACAAGATCCCCACTTCCAAAGCTCATACATAAATAAAACCCTCAAAATATCTGACACAAGACAGTGGAAACATCTTCACACACTTCCTAGCCTACTTAGCGCTGGAAATAAAAGGATTTGGACTTTTTGTGTCAACATTTCTCACAGGATTTGAATATGAAAGCATCTTCAGACCTTATTTCCTCTGTTACACTCTCCTGATGCTCTGTTTGGAGAGTACAAACACCCCATAAGGATTTCACGAGACAATTCTGAGTTCCTGTTCTCGTTTCAGAGCTTCAGACCTGATTTCATCTCCTAAAAATCTACTATTCGGAGAGAAAAGTGCCAAAAAACCCTAATAATGTTTAAAATGAAAGTCTGGCTGCCTTATCTCGCCTTCAAAAAGACACGTCATTTCTATTCGACACTCGGAAGAAGAAGGATTTTACAGAGACATTTCTATTAATGCTGGAGTTCAGACCTGATTTCATCTCCTTAAAATCTACTATTCGGAGAGAAAAGAGTCCCAAAAACCCCCTGAAAACGTTTTGAATGGAAGTGGCTCTGCTCAGTGAAGACAGGTCAGAGGTCGCGCTCCTCTTGCTGTCGGCGTCGCTCTGAGACGTTTGTTTTCGGTGCCTTTTTGTATTCATCTGTACAGAAAGCCATACGATTGTTTGCTGTACAGTTCTCTCTCAAACCGCTGGATCTAAGAACTCTCCGTGTTTCTCTTCACTTGAAAGGACTCGAAGCGTCTCCTCGGATCAGCAGCTGTGTTTTTATACAAAGGAATGAATGGTAATAACGATGGCTCTCACGTTGGGCGTCCTGTTGAAGGAGGCGTCCTGAATGTGTCCGTCGAGCTGCTTCCTGTTGTTCACGTTTCACTTTGGGAGGAACAGGTTTCGTGTGTTTTGTCTCTGCAGGACACGAGACACAAGAGTCTGTTTGAACGTTTTAGGGCCGCACGATGTGGAAGAAGCGATTTTTTGACTTAGGATATAGAGAACCGCAGTCACGCGTCTTAAAACCCGGAAGTAAACTCCTTCCGGTTCCTTCGTCAAAAAGCAATGCAATTTCTCCATAGGGTTTAGGAAAACAGCTGGAAATAAGGTCTGTGGTTGAGACACATTTAAGAGACGGGTCACGTTTTGTTCAGCTGGATAATCTCCACATGTCTACACTACTTTTATCATTTTCTAATCATAAATCTAGTCCCCAGAAGCAAAATGCTAACATTATGCTATAAAGGAACTACAGCAGGGTCGCTGCTTCAACGTCACGCCAACTTAAGATCCATATTCAAACATACAGATTCTAAATGGTACGAGTTGAAGCGTTTGTTTGAACAGTCTGCAGGAGGCAGGGACTTGCTTTCAAGCAGAACAGGGCAAACTAACTTAGTGGAGTGTTTACGTGTTCGGCGTAATGACGTACAATGGCCTCCACGACTTCTGTAGTCCTATTCAGCCACTTGGTAACAACCATCGTTTCTCAGACACGTCAACTCTTCAGAAATCACCAGTGGGGTCACTGCTGATGGATTTAATGTCGTGGAACAAAACGTGATCCGTCTCTTCAATGTGTCTCAACCACAGACCTTAGTTCCAGATACTTTCCTAAATCCTATGGAGAGATCCCATTGCTTTTTATCGAAGGAACCGGACGTGGTAAAAATGCTAACTTACTTCCGGGTGTTAGGACGCGTCACTGCGGTTCTCTATCGGAGGTATTGGTCATCATCATCATGGTGGGATTTTTTAAGAGGCTCTGTACCAAACAGCTCCACAATACTTTAATTTAAAACGGTATTGTAGCGCTTTCATCCCGTATTTTCGCACTAGTACATATTGCAATTTTGATCAAATTCCCATTATTGAGCCGCCCTAGAACCGCCTGAATTTCAGATTGTGTGCATTTTAATAACCACACAGTTATTTATGACTAAAGCTCATTATAAATGGACTATAAATGGATGAAATTGGGGCAATAGTTATTGAGTTATCTGAGAAGGGAGTTATTATTCTGGGGAAAAACCCGACATTTCCAAGATATTCGTAGATTAATTAAACATTATTTTAATTCTATTTCAGAGAATACGACGGCATATTAGGGTCAATTAAATAAACAATAATATAACAAAGTGAGGGGTGATATACCGAGAGCTGAAAGGCCGTTGTAGGTTAGGGGGTTACGGAGATGGTTTAGAGGAAATAATGAATTTAGGAGATTAAAATCACACATTTACGGGGGAAGAAAGTGTGATTTATCGGCGCTTCGTTGTTGTTTTACTCCTGCAGATCGACATGGAGATAAAATACAAAAAACAATAACAAAATAATGTTTGTTTTCCTCCCAAAGTAAACAAATATCTTCTATTTTTTTAATGTCTTTATCGGAATCAAGAAGAGAGTTAATTTTTTGTTTTGGGAACTTTAAAAAAAGTTTAGATATTAATATATCGGTTGTTTTTATTTAATGTGGGAATGAAAGGCTGTTTGTTGGTGGAGGAGAAACAGGAAGCTCCGTTACACGTTATTATCCTGTTGGTTTAATTCATTTTCATATTTTATTTTGGGAAATAAAAATTAATCGTAAACTGAGAGCCGTCAAGCAGAAATATTTGTACTTTATTTAATTTTTTGTATTCCGTTATCTTAGTCATAATCCAACAAGAAGTGTGTGTGTGTGTGTGTGTGTGTGTGTGTGTGTGTGTGTGTGTGTGTGTGTGTGTGTGTGTGTGTGTGTGTGTGTGTGTGTGTGTGTGTGTGTGTGTGTGTGTGTGTGTGTGTGTGTGTGTGTGTGTGTGTGTGTGTGTGTGTGTGTGTGTGTGTGTGTGTGTGTGTGTGTGTGTGTGTGTGTGTGTGTGTGTGTGTGTGTGTGTGTGTGTGTGTGTGTGTGTGTGTGTGTGTGTGTGTGTGTGTGTGTGTGTGTGTGTGTGTGTGTGTGTGTGTGTGTGTGTGTGTGTGTGTGTGTGTGTGTGTGTGTGTGTGTGTGTGTGTGTGTGTGTGTGTGTGTGTGTGTGTACAATTTTTTTTTTTTTCATGACTCAAAGTAAAAATCACAACAGACGAGTTCTTCAGAAATCACAGGATTAATGATTTGTTATTATTGTTGTCTTCCTCCTCCTGTGTGTCGGATCCTTCTGACGGGACGGACGGGTTTCCCTCAGTTTGATAGTCGTTGCCTCGGAACCTGTAAATACTTCTTTTGGTAAAGTTTTATATAAACACGGACATGAACTCAAAGACTCTGCAGTTTGTCTTAATTTGTAGTTTAAAAGTCACCTATTATTAAAAATCCCCTTCTCCATGTCTCTTCTGCATCAACATGTGTCCCCTCTTCTTCATGTCTCTTCTACATCAACATGTGTCCCCTCTTCTCCATGTCTCTTCTACATGAACATGTGTCCCCTCTTCTTCATGTCTCTTCTACATCAACATGTGTCCCCTCTTCTTCATGTCTCTTCTACATCAACATGTGTCCCCTCTTCTTCATGTCTCTCCTACATCAACATGTGTCCCCTCTTCTTCATGTCTCTTCTACATCAACATGTGTCCCCTCTTCTTCATGTCTCTTCTACATCAACATGTGTCCCCTCTTCTTCATGTCTCTTCTACATCAACATGTGGGGTGCTGTGGGGTAGCTTGACGTTTCATAGAGGGTGCTCAAACATTAAGGGTTTCCCATTAATGCATCAGCGCTACAGTTGAATTTTCTAATGCAACACTCCCCACACGCACACACACACACACACACACACACACACACACACACACAGTGCACCCGCGACTGTTACAATGAAGGCTCGATAATCAGCTCACGGCATATAGGTGTAAGCAGGGGTAAAGTGCTATTTTTATAAGTGGGGAGTGGACCTCACCTCCTCTAGGAGGGTCTTCACCTACTCTAGTGGGAAGATTTTTTTTTAAATATTGAAGTTAAAAGCATCAAACTGGTGCACTTTGAGAGCAAAATGAAGAGATCTATGGATATACTGTATCTCTCAACATACATATGAAACAGAACTGTAAACAGATTTTCTATTTCTTTATAGATATTTTACAAATCAATCCCCTTTTAAAACAAAGCGTTTGAGACCCACTGAGATAACTAGACTAAAGTTAACTATCTAAACACTGTGAGTCCTTTACTTCACCTGAGCTGAGGTTATCTGAGACTCTCAGTCTGACAGGAGAGAGTTCTCCCTCCACCTTGTTGTTGAAAAAGCTCCTTATATCTGTTAGCTTGGCTAGCTAGCACCAGATGCTAACCACAACGATCTCCGGTAGATACCCACCGGTGCCATGGGACCGGTGCGCTCTCTCTCTCTCTCTCGCTCGCTTGCGCACGCACACAAAATGGCTCTTGCCACACACACACAGAGCAGAGCTTGAATGAAACACAGAGACCCAGAAGTAAGCTACTTGTACTCACGAGGCCTATTATGTGCAGAATCCCTCTCGCTTTCAGGTGGTTTTGATTGAGTGTCCACACGTGGACGTTTAAGGACTAAAAAACGATCCATTTGTCACTTTGCTGTTAGCAAATAATTTGGGGCTCCAGCTAACAGGAAGTCACTCAAGTGTCACAAAGTAATTTAGCCTATGGGTAGGTCAAAAATCTAATGGGCGCTGGCCATTGGCCTAATAATAGGCCTATCACGTGTTGTTTTTGGTCAAACATTTGTTTGTTTCACATTTGCATTGATGTAATCAATAATTTTTCTGATTTAATTTAATAAAAATAATAATAATTTAAAAAAAAAAAAAAATAATAATATTGGGGGGTGCTTTGACATTCCTGGGGGGTGCTTCAGCTCCCCCCTGGCGCCGCCCCTGCATGTGTCCCCTCTTCTTCACGTCTCCTCTACATCAACATGTGTCCCCTATTCTTCATGTCTCTTCTACATCAACATGTGTCCCCTCTTCTTCACGTCTCTTCTACATCAACATGTGTCCCCTCTTCTTCATGTCTCTTCTACATCAACATGTGTCCCCTCTTCTCCATGTCTCTTCTACATCAACATGTGTCCCCTCTTCTTCATATCTCTTCTACATCAACATGTGTCCCCTCTTCTTCATGTCTCTTCTACATCAACATGTGTCCCCTCTTCTTCATGTCTCTTCTACATCAACATGTGTCCCCTCTTCTTCATGTCTCTTCTACATCAACATGTGTCCCCTCTTCTTCATGTCTCTTCTACATCAACATGTGTCCCCTCTTCTTCATGTCTCTTCTACATCAACATGTGTCCCCTCTTCTTCATGTCTCTTCTACATCAACATGTGTCCCCTCTTCTCCATGTCTCTTCTACATCAACATGTGTCCCCTCTTCTCCATGTCTCTTCTACATCAACATGTGTCCCCTCTTCTCCATGTCTCTTCTACATCAACATGTGTCCCCTCTTCTTCATGTCTCTTCTACATCAACATGTGTCCCCTCTTCTTCATGTCTCTTCCACATCACCATGTGTCCCCTCTTCTTCATGTCTCTTCTACATCACCATGTGTCCCCTCTTCTTCATGTCTCTTCTACATCAACATGTGTCCCCTCTTCTTCATGTCTCTTCTACATCAACATGTGTCCCCTCTTCTTCATGTCTCTTCTACATCAACATGTGTCCCCTCTTCTTCATGTCTCTTCTACATCAACATGTGTCCCCTCTTCTTCGTGTCTCTTCTACATCAACATGTGTCCCCTCTTCTTCATGTCTCTTCTACATCAACATGTGTCCCCTCTTCTCCATGTCTCTTCCACATCAACATGTGTCCCCTCTTCTTCATGTCTCTTCTACATCAACATGTGTCCCCTCTGTGGAAAGAGACTCTGAAAGTTTCAGGAACAAAGATTCTCTCTCTTTTTGATCCATTTCTATAAAAACCTGTCTGAAAACGAGCTGATCAGATTTTGGCCACTTTATGATGTCATAACGATGTGTTGTCTTGTGTAACCATTAGCCAATCAGCAACCAAGGTAACCCCCCCCCCCCTTATCACCTGAATCTCCTCCTAGAGCTCCATTGAGTTCTTTGTAACCAAATGTCTCTCAGAGGGGCGTGGGGAGGGGCTCCTTATTTTCATCTAAACAGACAGAGAATCAGCACTTTGGAAACAGGGCTGAAACAGAGGGGATTATGGGTAATGCTGCAATGATCTGTTTGGTGTTTCAGCCAATCAGAGACAGGCTCTGTATATATCTGAGACCTGTGATACATTGATGAAAAACAGTATAATAGGGTATCGTTAATACCTTCATAATTGTCTTGTTATTTAGATAAAAGACACACACATCAGAATGATGGTTCTTTATTCAAGATATTGTAATGTTTCCTTCAGATAATTGTTTATTTCATAGTCCATGGCATAATGCTATACTATATATTTAATTAAAATGTATAAATAACAGAACTATTACACAAAACTGAACCATACAAACATTTTTTATTAAAAAGAGGAGGTATGACGTGTTGAAGGACTGTTAATTGCAATAAAATGTGTATTTATTATATTTGTGTTAAAGGTCCCATGTCATGCTTTTCCGGTTAGTACCCGTCCCCTTGTTGTTATGAAGGTTTTTATGCATGTAAATGGTCTGCAGAGTCAAAACCCTCAAAGTACACCATGTAGCGAGTAAAACTCTAACACAGAAAATACCTCCCCAAAACGCCTCGTTGGAGATACGTCACTGTCCATTTGATTCTTCCGGGTACATCATGATGTCATGTCGTCCCCGGAACGAAAAGGACCAATCCGTGGAGCCGTTACGTTACGTCCGCGGAGCCGTTACGTTAAGCCCCCGCTGATTGGTCCAAATTGACCAATCCACGACTTCCTCACACACTCAGTGCAGGCAGCTCTGCTGATCTCTCCTCCCTGGCTGCAGGCTGATAACAGACAGTTGGGATCGCGGCGAAATTCTCTCTGCAGACCCATTCTCACAGCGTTTATTAACCTTTTTCTTACTCAATATCAAGCCACACTTATTGCTTTTACTTCGGCTGTGACTTTGTGTGCTCAGGTTGAGTTTGGCTGTGTTTCGCTGTGTATCGCTAAACAAGGAAATCACACCTCCACGGAGCTCAGCGCGATTCACAACGTCCCGACCAATCGGAGCACACTGGGCTCACAGGGAGGGGGGGGGGGCAAGAGCTGCAACGAGCCGTTTAGTGGAGAGAGTGAATACACATCCTTTACAGAGATGCTGTTTGAGAAAACAATGTGAGTTTGGAAAATTGCACAGTATAATTATATTCTAGTAGACCTCAACAATGGAATGATGATCAGTGGAAATGGCCATGACATGGGACTTTAATATAATAATAAATATGTATATTTTTTCTTTTAAATGTGATATTTGAATAAAGGTATTCTCTTTTGTATATTTCCAAAGTAATATTAACAGTAATGTAAACCCACAAAAGAAAACCTAAAACAAAAGGAAACATTTATTCATGCTTCACAAATAATACAATTCTTCTCAATTCTCAGTGACTTAGCATAAAAAGTGTAATGTACCAAAGAGGTTTCATAACATAAACATTATTTAGCAGAAATGTGCCAATACAGTGATGTATGTATGTATGTATGTATGTAACATACATGTAAGTGATAAACAAACTAACGACTCGACTCCCAATATTAATTGAAATTATTTTATTGACTTAAAAATTATCGTATTTCTTCCACTAAGAAAAAAAAACTCCGCTCCACGGCACACCAACGGCTGGAACTGCGACAACAACAACAACAACTTTACGACAGCACGGTCCAACTCTGTTCACAGTTTCTGATCCACTGACAAGTCCTTAAAGTGAAACCCCACGGCCCCGCGGGCGGGGGCAAAACGCAACATCTTGCAAGAAACAGCGTCTGAGGGCTTCTTAACATTTAACAAACTATGAATGTGTCATACCCACTTAACGGGAAGAAACTCAGCTATCGGACAATATTAACCATTTTTAGCAAAACGAAACACAAGGGTAATAACAAAGGCTCTGAATTAGCCCTGAGTGAAAAAATGCTAACGCACTTAGCACATAACTCACGTTAAAATACCCTTATTACTTCTGCACAAACAAGATTACGATTAGCAAACTGAGATTCCAGACATATAAGTATCATCACTGAGCGATCAGAACTCGCGACATGGGAAGCAAAACCAGACATCACACCACGTAGCTTTACGGAGCAAACACGGCCAATTTGTCTTACCTTTTGCTGTTTCTGATCAAAAGTTGTGTTCAATGGCATTAAAACGATAAAAACGCTGCTGAAGGTTAATCCATAGGTTAATCCAATGTGTCTGTCACTTTGAAATGATTACTGATAATCCATCAATCCATTTTTATGTCAATAACGGAGATTTCATATTAGCTGCTACGATAGCTACTAGAGTGTATGACAGCTTCCGGTTCCGGGGCATTCTGGCTACGCATCACTCATTCACCAATGGGTAATGTTTAGATCAGGGGTTCTCAAAGTGCGGCCCGCGGGCCAATGGCGGCCCTCGGAAATGTTTCTGGCGGCCCGCGATAGTTAATGTGACACGCTGAAATGCATTCGTTATATTTTAATCCTCCATGGTTGTATCTAGTAAGAATTAGAATGGAATGTAAGAATGGTAAAACTGCGCCCCCTGGGTTGTCATTCCTAAATTATGAATGACAGCTTGTGGAAAGTTTGCTAGACTACTGGTTGCATGGCAACTAGGCATCTCGCGAGTTGCGGTAATTGGTTAGTACAATAAAGAAGGGATTTGTTTTGGAATTATTTTGTGTTCCGTTTTTTCTTGGGCGGCCCTCAATCCAATATTGGGTACCTAAATTGGCCCTCACTCATCAAAACTTTGAGAACCCCTGGTTTAGATGGATTTTAGGAACTTCCCCTCGATTCTATTGGCTCTAACGGTTAAAAAGAGGTGTCAATCATCAAAATCGACCGAGGGGGGCCAGAGATAAGTAAAATCCACCCAAATGACCCCAGAAGTGTTTTTTTTTGCTAAACCTCTCTAAAAAGGTAAAATGTCACTTTTTTGCATCAATCTTGATACAGGGTACTTATTATATGTTGTAGTTTGGATTCCTACAGCTTTTAGTCTACTATCCCATCATTCAAGGGTGGTTTTCACTAAGTAATGTTTTTTTTGTTGGACGGACACTATCATTTACATTTTTTTACTGTGTTCAATCTGAATTTACTTTAAAATAAAAACATCTATATTAATTCTGACTGTTCTAAATCCAACTCACAGGTTTATCATTACTTTGAGAAAAAAGATTATTCATTTACCCCTTTTAGAAGTGAAGTTATGGTCATTTGTTCTGGGAATGTCATTTTTTCGAGCCTGAGACCTGGAAAACAGGCTCGGGGGCTTGACTACACGGCCAGTGGCGGAGCCAGGACATTTTCAGTGGGGTGGCCAGGATGGAACCAGTGATCATTTTGGGGTGGCATTGAAATCACTATTATATGAACATAAAAATACATCTCACCATAAAATAAGGGGTTATTTAAGGCACCTACAACACACCTCTACATTATTTGGGATCAAGTGGTGGAATAGATCAAATAATATTCAGTATATCTAACTATTTTTTTCGTATTCCCGCAGGCAAAGTATCAACGAAGCTTACATTATACAAATGTAATGCAATTTACAGACTGTTTAGCTTATGGTGATCAGCAGCACGATGAGCTCATTCTCTCAGTGTATCATCAGGAATACAGAGACACACACACATCATTTAAATAAGAGTTTTTAAATTAAATGATAGGTTAAGAATAATCATCTTAAAGTAAATAACAATAAACAATAGCTCTTAACCCTGTAAGCCCCCCGGTTGTAATTTTACAACATTACTTTAAGCTATCCTAAAAAAGTCAGTAAATGTTCAGGGGTAGACATTAAGAGTACACTTGTACTATCACTGGCCCCACCATTGTAACCACTGGCCCCACCATTGTAACCTCTGGCCCCACCATTGTAACCACTGGCCCCACCATTGTAACCACTGGCCCGGAGCATTCGTCCAAAAAAAAAATCGACTAATAATGAAGAAAATGAACACATTTGTTGCCATAGTAATTCATGCACTAACTACATTACTACTTGTACTACAACATTTGAATAATCAGGTCTTCCTCATTTCCCTCAATTGTTCATATTTGGTTTATTAAAATAATGATATTGTGGTCATTGATAAAAAATGTCTGCTATTATTATGAGTATTATTATTTGTATAATGCACTTTCTGCCTTCCTGTCATTAGGAGTTAGAAATATAATGGCTATAGATTAGATTAGAACCTTCATTATCCTAAACTGCTGGGACATTTCCCTATATCTAATACCTTTATATTGTCTACTCTTCACTTACTTGTCAGCATAGGTCGGCATTGATGTATAGAGCCGACAGAAGACCTTGTTTATATTGGCATCATATTGAGAGGTGCAGCCAGTGACACGTCCTAAAACCAGGAAGTAAGCTGCTGGTTCCCTCCACAAAAAGCAATGGGATTTCTCCACAGGGTTTTGGAAAATAGCTGGAAATAAGGTCTGTGGAAAACAAACCTGTTTGATAAATGCACGTTTTGTTCAGCCGGATAATCTCCATGTCTACCCTACTTTTATCATTTTCGAATCATAAATGTAATCGATAGATTATAAAAGGGTTTTAGGACGCGTCACTGCACCACTAGAAGCCAACTCCATCGATCAAGCTGGCTCAAACTTCCTCTCCCTCTTCTTCTCATGCTCCCTGTCACTCTCCTTTAACTCCTTCGGTGACTTTCTTTTATTTGAAGATTGTTTTTTGCACGGCGCTTGGACGGTTACCGCTGGTATTAAAAACATTTTGGCGAATGGTTAGGTGGCGCGACAGTGTAAATGCATTTTTAATAATAACATTTTTGAATGGAACATTCTCAACATGAATGCATAAATCCAAATAAATATAACTTACATATGTGGGAAAATACTGTGTTTGAAATGTGTAATTGAAATTAGATGCTAGCTTTTTGTTTTGATATGTATATATATTTTGTATTCCAGTCTCCCTTCAGATATGTTAAGTGGCATGGCATTCAACACAATGCTGCTCACCTCCTTCAGTTGGGAGAAAATCTGGTTCAGGTTCAGCCTTATGGGGGTACAGGGCTACTGAGCCTAGAGATGGATCTGTTGGTCCTGGCACCAGGGGGAGGGACAACTGATTTAGTATGAATAGCTGCTAATAATCTACCTGTATTTGTTAAATGTCAGCTAAAAGACCAGTGCAATTAAAAACCTGTATAGATATTAACAGTACTTAATGTCAGCTTAGTAAAAAAAAACATCACAATTATTATTTACAATGGACTAAGCTTAGCTAACAGACATAATTCCACCACTCATGGACCACACCCACCTTTTCTTTTGAAAGACTGGGTGACATACTGTCGCCCTTTAGTCCCTCTCTCTTGTTTTTCTCTCCTTTCTTTTCTCTTTTGAAAGCCTGACTTTGTGAGTCGTTGAGACATGGTACTACACACGTAAGTACTAGCATCCCTGCTCCTCACATGCTCACACTAGTGTCTGCTAGAAAGTGCCGGACCAAACCATTACATGTAAATAGAACGGGGTGTACAGAGGCTTTGGATAATTAACTTTTGGAAGAAAATAAGTTAAATGAATTGTAAGTTTAGTGAGTACTTTACATTATCGATATAACATCCTATTAATGTTAATTATTGATGAATGATGAAAGGTTACTTAAACATTTTTTTCTTAATGTTCTAAAATAGTTTGGGCCCCCGTGGTGAGAGTGTTTGGGGTGGCCAATAGGGTGGCCAGGATTCAGCTGGGGGTGGCCACGGCCACCCCCAGCCACCCCCCAGCTCCGCCACTGTACACGGCAGAGCCCACATCGTGTTCCTGTTAGTGTTCACTTCCTCTCTGCCTTCTTCTGGTGATTGATCTGACGTCCAGCGCTCCGTCTTTTAACCTCATTTACTTTCTCTTTCTTGATCCTCCTTAGCAACGGTCAATAAATCCTTGACAGCGGTTTTACTGGATTAACAACCTGTCACGTGTTCTGAATTGACCAATCAGAATCGAGTATTCAACTAAACCATGTAATGAAAAGTGATATTTTGTCCCCTGAGTTTTTTAACTCAATCTGTTTTTTTTAATGTTTAAAATCTTGTATTTTATTCTCCCACACTGTATTATAAGCTCTGTGTTTGTGGTCGTTTTGTGATACAAGACAATTATATTTAATTTAATTTATTTCTTTATGTTTTCTCTTCTTCTGTCCTGCAGGTGTTCAGGGAAACAGAAAGGATCCTGAGAGACAGCGCCCCCCTCCTGCTGCTGACGGTACTGCAGTGTTAATGTTATACTGCAGTACCGTATTAATACTGCAGTTTTGTTATTATGGTACTGCAGTGAGACAGACAGGAGACAGACAGACAGGAGACAGACAGACAGCAGAGAGACAGGAGAGACAGCCAGGAGAGAGACAGACAGGAGACAGACAGACAGCAGAGAGACATGTGAGACAGACAGGAGAGAGAGACAGACAGACAGGAGACAGACAGGAGAGAGACAGACAGGAGACAGACAGACAGCAGAGAGACAGGAGAGACAGACAGGAGAGAGAGAGAGACAGACAGCAGAGAGACAGGAGAGACAGACAGGAGAGAGACAGACAGGAGACAGACAGGAGAGAGACAGACAGCAGAGAGACAGACAGGAGAGAGAGAGACAGACAGCAGAGAGACAGACAGGAGAGAGAGACAGGAAGGAGAGAGACAGACAGACAGGAGAGAGACAGACAGGAGAGAGACAGACAGCAGAGAGACAGACAGCAGAGAGACAGGAGAGACAGACAGGAGAGAGACAGACAGCAGAGAGAGAGACAGGAGAGAGAGACAGGAGAGACAGACAGGAGAGAGACAGACAGGAGAGAGACAGACAGCAGAGAGACAGACAGGAGAGAGAGACAGGAGAGAGACAGACAGGAGAGAGACAGCAGAGAGACAGACAGGAGAGAGACAGACAGCAGAGAGACAGACAGGAGAGAGACAGACAGCAGAGAGACAGACAGGAGAGAGACAGACAGGAGAGAGACAGACAGGAGAGAGACAGACAGGAGAGAGACAGCAGAGAGACAGACAGCAGAGAGACAGACAGGAGAGAGACAGCAGAGAGACAGACAGCAGAGAGACAGACAGGAGAGAGACAGACAGCAGAGAGACAGACAGCAGAGAGACAGACAGGAGAGAGACAGACAGCAGAGAGACAGACAGGAGAGAGACAGACAGCAGAGAGACAGACATGAGAGAGACAGACAGGAGACAGACAGCAGAGAGACAGACAGCAGAGAGACAGACAGCAGAGAGACAGACAGGAGAGAGACAGACAGCAGAGAGACAGACAGGAGAGAGTCAGACAGGAGACAGACAGCAGAGAGACAGACAGGAGAGAGACAGACAGCAGAGAGACAGACAGGAGAGAGACAGACAGCAGAGAGACAGACAGGAGAGAGACAGACAGGAGACAGACAGCAGAGAGACAGACAGGAGAGAGACAGCAGAGAGACAGACAGCAGAGAGACAGACAGGAGAGAGACAGACAGCAGAGAGACAGACATCAGAGAGACAGACAGGAGAGAGACAGACAGCAGAGAGACAGACAGGAGAGAGACAGACAGCAGAGAGACAGACAGGAGAGAGACAGACAGGAGACAGACAGCAGAGAGACAGACAGCAGAGAGACAGACAGCAGAGAGACAGACAGCAGAGAGATCCCAACATGTAAACACCATAACGTTGTTTCTTACAGAAATTGATGAAATATAGTTATTATATATAATATAATTTAAAAAAAAAAGTTGTCCACTTAAAAAAGGAGAAGTGCATTTTCGGCTAGCTGTTATACAGAATATATTCATAATAATAAACATTATTAATAATATAAGTGAAGCTTGTCTCAGCAACATATGGGACACCTTTTAAATATATAATAATTATATATGAGAATATTTGTATTTATACACAAATTGTGACAAGCATCGTGATTTACCGTGAGTATTTTTGACCCTAAAATTATTATCCTATATTATCATTTCAAAGTAAAACATTGTATTTCTTATTGCAAAAATGTTAGTGATCGTTTTGGCGGGAAACATTTAGACAGCGTTTGTTTTTTACTAAACGAATCTTATAATTGTGACCAAAAAAACTAAAATGATGGATTTCCTTTTTTGTCAAAATGATTTAAAAATGTCAAAAATGTTGATCTATTTGGTCAATTTTTAGACCTATTGTCTTCATTTGTGTGCCTTTCATTTTTGAACACAGACTTGCTCCACTCAAATCCTTTATAGCTTGAATTAAAACATAAACCAACACATTTTGATTAACATAAATACAAATGACGTTTTTCAATTAAGCTAATTTTAAGAAAAAACTATTTTGTGAGTATTTATTTGTAAAGTCTGTAACACTAAAGTGGCTTTTATTGTAAACGTTTACAGTTTTAAAAAGGATTTTCAGATGTTTATTGTATCTTCAACACTGTGTAACACTCCTTGTTATAAATGTAGGTATACCTCCACCTGAGTGCCTTAAAGTCTTTAAAGGTCCCATGTCATGCTTTTCTGGTTAGGAGCTCCAACAAGCCGTGTAGGACAGAGAGTGGACACACGTACTACACAGAGATGCTGTGAGAAACCAATGTGAGTTTGGAACATTGAACAATGTAAATCTATTCTAGTAGACCTCAACAATGGAATTATGATCAGTAGAAATGGCCATGACATGGGACCTTTAAGCTGTATTTAGTTTTTATGTTTAAACCGTTCATTTTCGAAGGTTTTAAGGTGGAAAGTAAAAATGTAAAAAAGGTCTCTGAGGTTTTATGAACTCGGCTGATTTTAATTTAATCTGTGAATGTTTCCTCTAAAGTGCCTTAAAACTGATTTATAATGTGAAAAATTACAAATCTTTAAGAAAAATTAGAATTTTGCACTTTGAGACATTCTCTCATCACTCCAAACATTTCATTATCTCCTCTTTGAATTCAAGAAAACACAATTTTATTTATGAATACATAAGTATTTATTGTCTTTTTTTGCGCATTTTGTCGTTATTGTGATTTTGTCTAATGCTTGGTTAGTTGTCTTGCTCATGTTGACATGTGTTGGGTTTCTGTTGTGTTGTGTTGCGTTATTGTTGTTTTGTGTAGTTTTTTGTTGTACTTTATTTTTTATTCTTAATTATATTAGCTAAATGTTTTTTTTTTTTTTTCATTTTATGGTGATGTGGTGGTCTGATGTATAATCCTGCAGCTTCTTGACCTTTGAAATATTTCTATATTTGTTTCGTTTTTGTAGTCTTAGTTTTGTGCAAATGAAATCAAATAAAAGATATATAATTATTAATTGGTTGACTTCAGTGTCTATCTTTTCAACAGAAAACACATGAAACAGATAAAGACAAAATAAAACAAACATATTTATATATTTTGTTAAAAATAAATACCTGAGAGATGAGGAATGTGCAGGTGTATGTGAGAATAAAAATGTATTAAAATCATAATCAAGATAATTATAATGTTTATAAATAAGTTAAATAAATACAATGATTAGAAGTGGAAAAAATACATATAATAATAATTAATTAAATGGAAAGCAATATTTAAAACAAATGGTGTATTCTTTTTTATTTAATTTTACCTATTGGCTGTAATGTGTTAATCGAACCAACAGGGGGAGGGGTCGGCTGTTTCTGTGTTTTCATCCTGAGAAACTCAAAGAACAAGAGCAGCAGGTGACAGAAACTTTCACATCACAAATTAAACGTAGGCTATAGGAAGAAGTACAGACAAATACAAAAGCAAATCTTCTTCTGCTCCAAGCAGATAGACTATAAGCTTTGACTTTGGCTGAAAACTGGGAAGAGAAACAAGATGGAGCACAAAGTGTCTTCAAGTCCCTGCCAGGTATTAGTCAGCACCTTCAACACAATGCCAATCGACTTCAAGTCTCTGCCTGGTATTAGCCAAGATCAGTCTCTTTCCCATTTTAGTTGCAGCCCCTATAGCCCAAATATTATCTCCTGTTAAATTCCGGGTATTTGTCAGCCCCCCCTTGTATTTTGTATGACAACAACTCCCTGCCTGTCGCACATTACTGGAAATCAACAAAGTAAAATCCCAACATGTCAATTTTCATCCAGATATTAGTCGTAGCCTTCCGAACATTTCCCAGAGAAGCTTATTTTTACATCCAGGTATTAGTCAGAACTCTTTACTGCATGTCTGGTTTAAGTCAGGGTCTTTCACACAATGTTGTCGTGATTATCAGTATGTTCCAGTAATAAGTCATATCCCTGCACAGCATGCCAGATTTAAACAGGCGCGTTCCAGTCTCTGCCAAGTATTAGCCAAGACCATTAATTCTCCTTCACATTTTATAGTTGCAGCCTCCACCAATATTTAAGTTATGTTCTCTCTTCTCTCAGGACTACTGATGAAGAAAGTCAGAGAGGTGAGTCTGACTTTTCTAAACCTTGTACAGATGGACAATGAGCACAAATATTTAAAGAGCCACTTCTGGTGGGGGGGGGGGGCAGATTGTGTAGTTGTTTTCAGGCTCTTTTCTGGTCATTTCCCTACTGAAAAACCCAGCATAGACCAGTTTAGGATGGTTGCTGGTTTTTGCTGGTGTTAGGCTGGTATTGCTGGTTCAAGACCAGCCTGGCCAGCTTAACCAGCATCTATGCTGGTTTTAGCTAGTAGTTAAACTGGTCTATGCTGGTGAAGCTGGTATTTATGCTGGTCTACCATCAGTCTTGCTGGTGAAACTGAAACAGACAGACAGACAGACAGAGAGGTCGGGACACAGGGGAACGGCGAGATGGCAGTGGTTTAAACAAAGCGGTATAAAACATGATTTTGACTGGCGCCAACGTTACGTCCACATGGTTCCATCGCGTGCTTCAACGGAGACGCTTCCCATTCACGCTGGGTGTTTCTCAATGTCGAGGAGGCTTGCCGAGTCACTTGCTTCAGAAGCGATGCAAGAATCCTTCCTAGCCTCGGAAAACAAAGAATGGTGGAACAGGCTAACAGGTGTGCAGGTGTGCGTCATATGCGAGGCCCCGCCTTAAATGGAGCGCGATTTCCGCCAAAGATTTGGAAATTGGTCTGTGCGCAAAGCATTGTGGGGATTGTAAGACCGCGGAGGATACACATGTGCAGCCTCGAAATTTCCCGCAACGAAGTACGCCGGCCTCGGTAGAATTAAAAGTATCCTGGACATTGGAACAGTCCTTCGGCGGGACTCGATGACGTAGCATCCTTGAAATTGTGGCTCTGGAGCAGCCTTCCTCGACATTGAGAAACACCCTTTGAATGGGGGAACTTCAAGTGCATTGTGGCTCTGTCTCGTTGCTTTGCCTCCGTTGCTCGCCTCGAAAGTTGAGAAAAGTTCAACTTTTCAAGCGTCGACGTGTACATTTCTTTTCAGTTTGCTTCAAGAATGGCTTCAACAGACAGATGCAGGCCAGGTTGGGGAAAACATTATGGACATGAACAAGGAAAAACAAAAAACACTTTCTTTGTTGCGTTTTTCTTATCATACATGTTACTGTACATTTTTATTGTAAACCAGCCAACAATTCCAGCCTAATATCTACTGGCTGGTCAGGCTGGTCTTTTCAGCAGGGTTTGCAGATTTTTTAAGGTATTATATTTTTTTTACTCATGGAATCTTTTGTTGTTGTTGTTATTTTAAGTCTTTTTGGTAGTTTTGCATCCCTCACTAATCTTATTTAATTTCTTTGTGGTTGTTTGTACGGTGGCCCTGAAGTGCAAGACACCACAGCGTTTCACAAAACACCACAGCGTTTCACATTGGACGGAAAGGGTATTCCTTTAGGGAGAACACTTCTTGTTTGTGATTGGACAGAGCCAGCCATAGAAGCACTGCTGTGATTGGTTGTTTTTGCTGCCAGTCAAGAAATGACGCTGCGTGATTGGCCCAACACATCAGTCGTTAGCTGTTAGCACACACTCAGAGCTCACAGCTCCTCATATCTGTTCAAAAACTGGACAAAAGTTAAACATATACAAAACACAGACTGTCTATGTCATGGTGAATACAGTCGCTGCTTTATGTATGTCTGTATGACGTTGTTGTGAGTGTGGACGGAGCAGCTACAGGTTAGTTTAGCCTGATCGATCCGATTCCGATAGGATTTACATGGAGATACGGCCCGCCCCCTCTCCAGCGTCTTGTTTGAATGACAGGAGTAAACACAGAATTAATGCTTTATTAATTCATGGTTTTTAAGGGGCTTATCTCCATGTAAATACTATGGTAGACCACCCAATATTCGCATCGCTCTAATCGCTCGAGTTTCACCGCAGCTGTGATGCCCCTGTGGGTTCATCAGTAGAGAGGAGGTGGCTGTCCTGTCTGTGCTGTGGTGATTGGTGATTGCAGTAACTCAGGGCACCTGGGTCTGGTGTCCTGCAGCTATTTAACACCTCTGCTCCTCTCTGTGCTCTCTCTGCTTCTCCCTGCAGGCACACCGGTTTTGTTGAGTATGATAGGAGTTTCTTCAGTTGCTTTACTTTGTGCACTTCAACACTCTCACACACATACATGTCCATACAATCCTCACCCTGCATTTACATTACTGATACCACTGACATCCACACCTCATACTTTACTGGTTTTGATTTGTTTGTCCTAAATAAACACCTTTACCTACCCGTTGACATGTTGTGTCTCCTTTTTGTTGTGGCCTTTTGAGCCAGGTCGCAACAGCAGCTGTCAGCTGTGTTTGCTCCTGTCATTCAAACAAGAGGCGCTGGAGAGGGGGCGGGGCGTATCTCCATGTAAATCCTATGGGAGATACCAACTACAACAAAATGAACATATTTGACCGTGATTTAATTGTAATACACGTTTCAAAGTGATGCCGAAGTAACTACTGATACCGGTTAGTAAAAACCATGAATTAACGCTTTGACAAGTCTGCAGATAAGACGGCAGGCGAAAAGCTTTTAAAATGCGTGTTTTCTGAATGGAATCGGACCCATCAGGCTAAACTAACCTGTTGCTGCTCCGTCCACACTCACAACAACGTCATACAGACATAAATAAAGCAGCGACTGTATTCGTTATGACCAGTGTTGGGCAAGTTACTTCCAAAATGTAATATATTACATACTACATATTACTCTCTTTTGAAAGTAATAAGTTACATTACAATATTCCTGTCTCTGAAATGTAATGAGTTACACTACTTTACCCAGATAGCAAAAGATGTTAAATCAACGTTGAATTATGGTCAAAAATGTTGATTTTTGGTTAAGGTTGAAGATTGATGGTGGATCAACCTTAAATGTTGAAAAGATGTCATTGAATCAACGTTGTATTGTGGTCGAATTTAATGATTGAAATGCCAACATTGAATTAAAAAAAAACAAAAAACAGGTATGAGTATAGAGGCTTTGCATATGACGTCACGGGTGACGCGACGTCAGCCCAGCGGCCATACTGGAGTACCAAAACAGACACCGTAATACTCATACCTGTTTTTTATCGGACATATAATGGTGAACTTCTGTGCTATTGTTGGCTGCGGCAACAGAGGGGATCGAAACAGGGGGCCGAAGTCCTTTTACAGGCTGCCGGCGGTTATAACACATCAGGGTGAAGCAACACATGCACTTTCAAAGCGTTGACGGGAAACATGGCTCAATAGGATCGGACGGGAGGATCTCAAACCATCCAACCACAACTATACTCGCGTTTGTGGGGATCATTTCACGTCAGGTAAGTGTCAGGTTTTACATACAAACATTCAAAATCAACATACAACCCACGTACTAAGAAATGTATCTTAACAAGGAAATAGGAATCCTGGAGTCTGTCATCGATCGACATATCAGATTGTGGAGTATCTACAAAGTAAAGTCATCCCTTGGCTCAGGTCATCTTCCCACCAGTCTGTCAATCCCCTGCAGTGCTTCGTTTAACTGTTAATTAAAGAAATTCCTCCCCCTACTGGCCATTTGATTATATGTAAACAGTAAAGGCTGTACAGTCCCTGGCACCTTTTCAGAGGCTTTTGGTTTCCTCAATTATTTGTCATGTTCTAATGTCTTGACACCAGCATTTTAAATATATCTAAAGTCTGACTTCGCCTGTCAAAAGAGGTCACATTTGTATTAATTAACAGTTCACCCAGGATATAACTGACCAACAATCTGATTTATTTGTAGGTAAACCAGTGGCACTTTGTGACAAAAATCATCCTGACTGGGCACCGTCTGTCAAATTGGGCCATGAGAAAATTACAGCACCTTCCCCTGCTACACATGCCAGGTATAAACGCGCCAGAAAAAGGTCATCCATCGCACCACTTTTTTTTTTTTTTTGTATGATTTATTTATGAGATTTTGAGCACAACAGACATACAATACACCTCCTACATGGAGTGAGATTGATACACAGTTGAATACTGTGGAACAAGGTATCAACAAAGAGACAGTTTACCCCCTCCCTCCCTCCCTCCCTCCCTTACAGACAAGCATCAATGAAATAGGATGCAATGGATTTTGAAACAGGTAATAATGGTAATGAAAGACCAATATTGGCCATACATGCCATAACATACACATTTACATATGCATTCAAATCATACATGCTTCTATACATGTATGTTACAAAGACACAAACAGAATAATAACAAAACACTAACAGCACACAGAAAGAGAAAAAAAAATATATATATATATATATAAATAAAATAAAAATAAAAACACCTGCTACTGTACTACAAGCTGAAGCTCATTTGGGGGGGGGGGGGAGGGGGCATAACCAGGTTGTCTAGATATCAGGGTCAACATCTATTTGGAGAGATCTGACATGCTCTAGGAAGGGTTGCCATATCTTATAGAATTTCTGTTCCGAGAAACGCAGAGAGTATTTAATCTTCTCCAGTCTCATAAAATGAAGGGCATCCTTTATCCATTGAGAATGAGAGGGGGGCAAGGGCCTTTCCACCGCAGCAGAATGGCACGTCTTGCTAACAATGTAAGAAAGGCAACAAGTTCAGCAAAATAAGACGGCAGTGAGAGGCCAGTGGGTAGGACACCAAACAGGGCGAGTAATGGTGAGGGTCGGATATTGGCAGATGTGATGGCTGAGAGGGAGTCAAAAACACAAGCCCAGAAAGGAGCAAGAGTGGGGCAATACCAGAACATATGACTGAGATTGGCTGGTCCTTGATGACATTTGTCACAGTTTGGGTCAATGTCAGGGTAGATAAGAGCTAACCTACATTTAGACCAGTGAACTCTGTGGACCACTTTGCACTGTAAAACTCCATGGCGAGCACAGATAGACGATGAGTGGACCCACCTCAGAGCATGCTCCCAGGTGGCAGGGTCTATATCCTCACCAAGCTCCTCAGACCAAGCATTACGCAAAGAATCAGAGGTTGTTAACTGATTTTTGAGAAGAGTATTATACAGTATGGAAATTGAGCCTTTGCGATTAGGGTTAACATCAAGTATTGTATCAACAAGAGTAGAAGGAGGGAGGGCAGGGAAGCCAGGAAAATGATTGCGAACAAAATTGCGGACTTGCAAATATCTAAAGAAATGCGTGCGCTGCAAATTGAAAGCTTGAGTTAGCTGGTCGAAGGAAGCAAATATGCCACTGATGTAAAGCTGTTTTATTGAAACAATCCCTAGGTCTTTCCAGATCAAAAAAGCCCTGTCAATGACTGACGGAGTAAACAGAGGGTTAGAATGTACTGGGGCAGAGACAGGTGTTATCTGTAGCCCAAAGTGCCGCCTGAACTGATTCCAGATTTTAAGGCAGCTTTTCACTACAACACTCCTGGAGTGTGAAGTTGGTGACGATGTTGGGGGGAGGCACAGCAGGGACAACAGAGAAGAGGGACTATATGAGGCTTCTTCAACCTGCAGCCATGATGGAGGCTGGCTGCTGGTGTGACACCAGTACAATATTGTTCTAATGTTTGCAGCCCAATAGTAAAGCAAGAAGTTGGGTAGAGCAAGGCCACCCAACTGTTTAGGCTTTTGTAAAATTTCTTTTTTGATTCTAGGGGTGCTTTTGTTCCAAATAAATTGTGAGATTACACTATCAAGAGAGTGGAAAAAGTGTTTGGGGAGGAAAATAGGTATACACTGGAATAGATATAAGAACTTGGGCAGCACATTCATTTGAATACAATTTATACGACCAGCGAGAGACAGAGGCAAGAGTGACCAACGATGGATGTCTTGGGACAGCCTAGCTAAGAGAGGGGAAAAGTTACGTTCAAATAGTTCTGAATAGTTTTTAGTTACACATACACCCAAATATTTAAAGTGCTCCAGCGATGTTCTGAATGGTAACTCGGAGAGGGGATGGGCTATGGCTGCCGCATTAACTGTCACAAGTTCGCTTTTATGCAGATTCAATTTATAACCTGAGATTTGCCCAAATTCTTTCAACACGGTCAGTACAATAGGGATAGATTTGTCTGGGCTAGAAAGAAAGACCAGGAGGTCATCGGCGTACAGGGATAGTTTATGTTCCATGCCACCTCTTGAGATGCCCAACATCTGACTAGCCCTAAGAGCTACTGCTAGAGGTTCAATGGCAATGGCAAAAAGTAATGGAGAGAGTGGACAGCCCTGTCGGGTACCACGGTTGAGGGAGAAATAGTCAGAGTAGTCATTATTTGTGCGAACACAAGCAAGTGGGGATGTATACAAAAGCTTAATCCAAGATATAAGTGTATCGCCAAAGCCAAAACATTTCAGTGTGTAAAACAGGTAGGGCCACTCCACACGATCAAATGCCTTTTCAGCATCCATTGAGATGACCAGCTCCGGGTCGTCAGAGGTGGTTGGTGAATACAGAATATCAAACAGTCGTCTGACATTGTGAAAGGAATGTCTGTTCTTTATAAACCCTGTTTGGTCTGCAGAGATGATAGTTGGCAGGACACTCTCCAGCCGCCTAGCCAACATTTTAGCCAGTATTTTGACATCAGCACAAAGCAGAGAGATAGGGCGATAATTACTACAAGACAATGGGTCTTTATCCTTTTTCAATATGAGAGAGATAGTAGCCTGACGCAGAGTGAGAGGAAGTGAGCCATTTTGCAGCGATTCGTTGAACATGTTAAGTAGAAGCGGTGAAAGTGTAACTGCAAATGTTTAAAAAAATTCTGCAGGAAAACCGTCAGGGCCAGGGCTTTTCCCATTCTGCATAAACATTAAAGCACTCCTAAATTCGTCTATTGTAAATTGTGCATCCAGATTAGATGCCACTTCAGAGTTGATAGAAGGGATATCTAAGGAACTAAAAAAGTGTTCGTACTGTGTTTCGTTGTCTGGGCACTCAGAGGAGTATAATGACGCATAAAAATCCCTGAACTGACCGTTAATGGATTGAGGGTTAATGGTTGGTCCAATATCTGTGTTAATTTGGGCGATGTGCAATGATGAGGAGGATTGCCTAATCTGGTGAGCAAGCAACCTACTTGGTTTATCTCCAAATTCATAATAATTATGGCGTGTTTTTAACAGGGACTGAGCTGTTTCGTTGGAGGTCAGAATGTCATATTCCGCCTTTTTTGTGAGTAAGTCTTTGAAAAGATCAGCATCAGGTGTGTCTACACACTTTGACTGCAGCTCTGCTATATCCTTGGAGAGAGTGGCCTTGTTTTCCATAGCAATCTTTCTCTGATAAGCAGAGTAAGATATTATTTCTCCTCTTAAGTAAGCTTTACATGCCTCCCATATGGCTGCTGCAGATATATCTGGATTGACATTGGTAGATATGAAAAGATCAATACGACTGTTAATTGTGTTAATAAAGTTGGTGTCAGAAAGTAGCAATGAATTAAAGCACCAGGGAGAGCGGGAAAGCGATCTGCCTGGGAAGGAGACATCCATGACGACGGTTGCATGATCTGAAATTACAATAGGACTGTAGGAACACGACATGACAGAGGAGAGGAGTTTACTATCAATGAGAAAGAAATCTATTCGTGAGAACGTTCCATGAACAGGAGAGAAGAATGAGAACTGCTTGGTGCTAGGATTAAAAAAGCGCCAGGCGTCTGAGACGGCATATTGTTCCATGAACAGCTGGATTACTTTAGATGATTTAGATGAAGCATAAGGCCTGTTGGATGAGCGATCAAGTGAGGAATCAAGACAGCAGTTGAAGTCACCACCAAGGATAAGCTGATGAGAGTTTAGGTCAGGGAGAGAGAAAAAAAAGTTCTTAAAAAAATTCTCATTATCCCAATTTGGGCCATACACATTTGCCAACACCGGGTTATTAGCCCCAATTCTACCTGTAACAATTATAAAGCGTCCATTAGGGTCTGAAATGACAGTGGACATTGAGAAGGGGATTGATTTATGAATTAGAATTGCAGCCCCGCGTGCCTTGCTTGAAAATGAGGAGTGATAAAGTTGGCCTACCCAACCTCTCTTAAGTTTAACGTGATCTAACGGCTTAAGGTGGGTCTCTTGTAAAAAGGCTATTTTAGTGTTAAGGAATATAAGATGGTTGATCACTTTGTTACGCTTAACAGGAGAGTTAAGACCTCTAACATTCCAACTAGTGAATCGAACTGCACCGCATGGTGCAGACAATGAGACTGTACTAGCCATATGCAGGGATTGACGGTATGGTTGGAGATGCATCCTCCCTAAATGCCCCCGCCCATCCCCACCTAAGACTCAGAGCCAGAACCAGAGAGAGAGCCATATGGATTGTAGCAGTAGCACATAGATAATAGTAGAAAAATACAGTAACAGAACGCACAATAAAACAACTAAAAAAACAGTGAAAAAAACACCCCACAAGCAACCCACACTCTCACCCCAAACCCCACTGCTGCTGCAAGAAGCAACAGCGTGAAACTCACTGATCCACTGATCAGCATCATTTGCTACTTCCTAAAATCCATCACGCTGATCCCACGACTTAATAAACTTAATAAACTTCAAGAAAAGCATTGTATCTTAACCTCAAAAGCCACATAAAAAACGAGTATAATAGGCATTCCCATGAATTGTTTTGAACACATGTCTGCCTGTGAAAACGTGTCAGTCTGTTGGAAATATGATGAAACAGTGTAACACAAACACTAAACATGTCAGCCTATTAGAAATACGAAACTCTTTGATGAGACAGTCGAACATGAATATCAAACGTTTATACTCTTAACAATAGGCTACTGTAGACAGCCTGTAGCTGTGGAGATAACATTTGGGAAGGTGTACGCCAACCGCAAACTGCAATCAACGCTAGCGCACAGCCGGCATTTATGATGGGAAAACGCTCAAATGGAAAGAGCGCGCCTCGCCATCAGGCACGTAATATTGACATTAACGATAGCGTTAATTGTACATAAGTCACTGGCTTACTTGTTCAAGTTCTGTAGAAACTTGTCAGCTTCCAAAACAGACCGGATCCATGTCTTCTCGCCGTTGGTGAGGGTAATACGGAGCTTGGCTGGATACAGGAGAGCCGGTCTGTACCCGCGCTTGTAGAGTTCCGCCATGGAGCTTTTGTACTCTGCTCTTTCCTTCAACACATCGCTGCTGTAATCCTCGTAGAGTCGGATCTTGTGCTCCTTGTAGAACAGCTCACCACGTCTACGAGCCTCACGGATGAGCAGGTCCTTCACTTGGAAGCGGTGTAGGCGTACGATGACAGGTCGTGGCTTATCTCCTGCAGCAGGCTTGGGTGCGAGGCTCCGGTGGGCACGATCGAGCTCAGGTGGTGAAGAAAGGACCTCCTTGCCAAAGACATCACAAGTAGTTGGGAAAAAAACGCGGTTGGTCGTGGACCTTCAAGCAATTCAGGTAGGCCGATAATCCTGATGCTTTGGCGCCTGCTGCGCCCCTCCAGGTCAGCTAGCTTAGTTTTCAGCAACACGTTATCTTGTTGGAGGGTAGAGCATGCATTCTCTAAATGTTGGAGACGACGGTCCACCTCATTAGAGTTGTCTTCCAGAGAGCCGATCCTTTCCCCATGGCCCGCTACAGTCGAGTTCAAGCCGTCCAGTGTCGTTGTCAGCGTCTCAAAAGATGACTTAAAGTCGGCAGATATTGCATTCCTGTGCTCAGCTAACAGGGAGCTAAGTTCTGCTAGCGTAACACTAGCAGACGGGTCTTTATCCTGCTTGCTTTTCGTTTTAGACATTGTCGAGGCCAAAAAGGTGGTCAGCACAGTTACACTAAACTTTTGAAAACAAAAATACTTAAAAATGAGAAGTTTAAAAGGTAAATCTGAAAGTTAAGTCGTGGGAGCAAGCCACCTGCACGTCTACTCCGCACACCTCATACCGGAAGTCTCCATCGCACCACTTGATCTCTACAGCATGGTATCTGATATACCATCTCCAGAAGAGCCCGCACCAGTCCTGGGAGCCACTGGGGAAGAAGAAGGACTGATTGAACCAGAGACTGGCACTGCAACTCAGACTGATTTGACTGGTGAAATGATTGACAAAATGTCATTTGAAATTAATAATGTAACAACTGAAAATGTTAACTTAAAAGAAAAGCTTGTAAAGTCCACAATTTCAGAGAGTACATTTAAGGGCGATGATGACCGTGTGCAGTTCTACACGGGACTTCCTACTTTTGCCATTCTAATGATGGTATACAATCTTGTGGAACTGCACATCAGTGTGAACGCTAAGAGTTCACTGTCTAAATGTCAACAGTTTATACTGACACTAATGAAATTAAGATTAAACCAACCCCTGCAAGAGCTGGCTTATAAATTCAACACATCCACGTCTACAGTATCCCGTGTGTTTACCTTGATTATCGACGTCATGTTCAAACGTATGAGTTTCCTTTTTGAAGTGGCCATCTCGGGAGGAACTCCAACTGACAATGCCTATGGATTTTCGCACTCATTTTGGTACTAAAGTGGCTGTTCTAATAGACTGCTTTGAAGTTTTCATTGACAGGCCATCAAATGTAATGGCACGGGCTCAGACTTGGTCAAACTACAAGCATCACAACACCATAACATTTCTCATAGGAATCTGTCCACAGGGTGTTATATCATTCATTTCAAGGGCATGGGGTGGCAGGTCCAGTGATAAGCATATTACAGAAAATGGTGGCTTCTTAGATAACATTTTGCCTGGTGATTTGATTTTGGCAGACCGAGGTTTCAATATATGTGACTCAGTGGGTTTCATGTGTGCT
Organism: Pogonophryne albipinna; assembly: GCA_028583405.1. Taxonomy (NCBI): domain Eukaryota; kingdom Metazoa; phylum Chordata; class Actinopteri; order Perciformes; family Artedidraconidae; genus Pogonophryne; species Pogonophryne albipinna. The sequence goes on from JAPTMU010000051.1 coordinate 456,733, forward strand.
GAGGTTAAGGTGCCTGCATTCATGAAAGGCCAGAAACAATTATCAATGAAAGATGTTATTGACACAAGGAAAATTGCTAACGTGCAAATTCATGTTGAGCGTGTCATAGGATGTGTAAGGCAGCGATATACCATTTTGGGAGGACCAATTCCTATAGATTTTTTACTTTCTAAAGATGTAGATGGGATTACATTGATGGATAAAATAGCTGAAGTGTGCTGCGACCTGAATAATGTGTGTGATACTGTAATACCCGTTGATTGAGCCTTTACATTCTGTTACATCCCAATCAACCCATATCAGATTTAAAAATATGACATGTTTTTATTGTAATTATTATTACATTATTGTCAATGTTGTACTTGGTCAATTAAATGTCTTGATAATCAGAAAAGTGATTTGGGGTTTGGTTGTGTAGGGGAATGTTTGAAAAATTATTGAAGCTGTTTTCAGGCATGGAAGATTAATGTTTTTCTCTCAAGTTTTCTATTGTCAGATTGGACACATCCCAAATAGCTTGAATGTGGTTTCAGACCTGCACTGCGCACTGTAATAGTACTGGTAGAATATTCAAGCTTGGGTAAATACATTTTGAAAAAAACAATTGAAAGGGCAAAGTATTATATTTATTACAGGTTTCCAATTTACCTATTGAAAAAGGGTGAAAAACAAGTACATGCTCCCTTAACTGTAAGCTGCAGAGTTCACCTCACATAACAGAGATAGATTAACATTGTGACCATATTACAGTTTTTTTCAATGCTAAAACACATTTTTTGAAAGCAGGGCTTATTTTCTCAAAACACATTCACAAAACCACACACAAAGTGCAAAACACCTCATATATACTGCATATATAATCAAATAAATATATACTGTCATTCAGATTGATTAATACTTCTGTTTCTTTTGAGAGGGGGCATGCTGATGACATTTGTCATCAGCATCTTCACGTGCTGATTTCTCGTGATTACATCCCCATTCAGTAGCTGCAGTTTTAAATGTTGTGGCTTCTGTGTAACAAATTGCTTTAATCAAGCTAAGCGATGGTTTAGTTGCACTTGTTGAACATGCTGCCTTCATACGAGATGCTGTAATCCGCCCAGCTCTGTATCGATACCAGAGTTTGGATTTGGCCTGTGTTTTTGTGGCCTTCTCAATGACATCCGCCTCCGGCTTGGTGATAGCTACATTGATCCCTTGGCAATGTTCTGTAAGGGCTTTATGGTCCATTTCTAGGCAGTTCTCACTTTTTAAACTAGAAAGCGGCTTAGGAAATGTTGACAAAGTCACTTTTGGGACTAAATCGGTATTGTGTGGAGCTGAGATTGTCAATATTGCACACTTCCTTCCCGTAGATTTCAGTGATGCCAGGAAAGACTGTTGCTCAGCATCTGTCGCTTTTGGAATTTCCCTCGAGTGACGTAAAAGTGGTGTTGTTGTTGTTGTTGTTAAATTAGCTGCATCACCAAAACTGTCAATTGCTTGGCTTAAACGATTCCTTCGGGTTTTAGCCGAAGTAAAGTCAATGTCAGCAACAGGGGAAGGTGTTACATCCTTCACTGATCCAGGTAGAAGCCAATACGCCTTTTCCTGGGTAACTGTCTTGGCATCACGTATCCGTACAGATGTTTCGATGTAGAAAAGGAGAGATGCAACATGGGTACATGTCGATCCCAAACCAGCCTTGCAGTTGCAGTTAGCTGTGATGACTGCACCATCCTTCTTCATCAGTACCCACGGACATGTTGGCAGCAGCCCAACACTCTGAGAATGCAATACCTGAAAAATAAAATACAAAAATATTATTGGATTGTTGACTATTTAGAACCACCAATATTTTGGTCCAACTTTACTTTCAAATACTGATTGTTTACACAAGCAGTGGGTGGTCAGCTCTTGTCATATTCCTATGCTAGGTAGCCCATAACAGAAGCTGACAACCAAGAATAGGTTCACAACTTTTGTAATTTAAATATATTGCAATATATAATAAAGCTTTAGTTATAAAGACCTTTTCATAAAGCACGTGTAGCTCAAAGTGCTTTACAAAATGGCACACATCACAAGTTAAAAATAAACCACAAGAAATCCCCCTCAGATCAGATGTTAAGATCTTTACAGGTACATGCAGCAGAGCAACAACATATAACATTTTAACAGGTTAAGAGACACGAGGAGGTAAAAGGTATGATAATACAAATAAATAATAAGACACAAGACTAAGTTAATTGATGCAACAATATCCCTATAAAATAAAGTAAACATAGATATAGGTAAAACAAAAATAAAAGCTGGTGTTTAAAAATGTCCATTGAGTTGGCCTCTGATATGTCTTGGTAGCGTAGTGGATACAAGCAGCCTCACCCATTTTATTTTGGGGGACTTTAGGGATATTTAGAAAGCCAGCTGAAGAGGACCTCACGAAATATTTACTCACTTTTCCAGCTATTACAGCCACATCTCCTTGATATGCAACACAAACGTCGCGGATCCACCCGGATGTGAACTCTTTATGTGCCTCGAGTCCTTTGTACGCCTTCATTTCCTCCATGGTGTACAATGGAATAGGCGAAAAAACCAGGTAGTTCACGATATCACAGTAGGAAAGTGAAGGCCATGAATTTATATCTGTGCTGTAATCCTTAACGGGAATCAAATAAGGGTCCACCGAACCAATCGACGCACATTTGTCTCTGTAAACGGTCTTATCCTCCGGGTTTAGTGTTTCGTAGTAGCCTTTCATTTTCGTCATTTTTGAACGCTGCCGCCAGTAGAGTGGTACTCCAAGATGTCTGCCGCAAAATCCCGTGACGTCATTAGGAAGCCTCTATTACGGTGTCTGTTTTGGTACTCCAGTATGGCCGCTGGGCTGACGTCGCGTCACCCGTGACGTCATATGCAAAGCCTCTATAGACTGTTGTTCTTACAGTCAAACATAAGTCAAATGTTTACAGCTTCGCCTTCATGGAAGACTTGAAGCTTCAGGCTGTTCTTGTTTGGAGTTGCACCAATGGTTCTTACACACCCTCTTTTTTGATGGGGGTATCTTGTGTCACTGTATATTTGCACACACGATGTGTCCTCTGCATTTATTCCACAGCGTTTGGGGAGCAATAACGGGTTAAGAGTCTTGCTCAGGGACGCATTGCTGCCTGTTTTCTAAAATACATTTGAATATTAAAATCATGTTTTCTGTCATTTTTAGTTTGATTTCATACATTTTGGGAAATATGGTAATTCAAGGTAATTTTGAACAAGCTAATAACAATCGTCTGCCAACAATACATGGTGTAGTGTGTGTTTGGACCACTTCATTCAGTACAGTATTGATGTTGCACTTGTTAATGGTCTGTTAAGATGTAGACCTATACGCAGAAAAGTCATTGGTGAAAAACATTCACTTTTTTAATGTGTTACAGTATGCTTAGAAAAGTTGAATATTTTAATGTAAGTTTTACATTCAGATTCCCATTTAGATGATGGTTGAATCAATATTGATTCCTAATACTGATTCAATATAAAATCAACTACAATTTACATGTAGATTCCCATTTAGATGATGGTTGAATCAACATTGATAGTGTCAGTTATTTAACGTTTATTCAACATTAAAACAATTTGCGCTTTCTGTTTAATTTCAATGTCCGGGTTTCAACATGGATTCAATATTTCTGCCTCACCATATTTCAACATTGATTCACTCATATTTTGCTATCTGGGAAGTTACTTTTGAGTTACTTTCTCCAAAATAACCGCAAAAGAATGGCTAGGTATTTTAAATGCTAAAATGTAGTTTAGTGCAGCTCATTATGCATCCAGTGAAGGGCGATGTGGTATAGGCTACTAACAACTTGTATTACACGGCTTAGTTGAATACTCGATTCTGATTGTAACTTCTTAACATGTGACACGTTGTTAATCCAGCAGTACAGACCACTGTCAAGGACTATAATGAAGGTTGCTAAGGAGGATCCAGAAAGAGAAAGGAAAAGAGGTTAAAAGACGGAGCGCTGGACGTCAGATAAATCACCAGAAGAAGGCAGACAGGAAGTAAACAATAACAGGGCACGGAATGGGCTCTGTAGTGTGTTTAGTATATGGCCATGTACAGGCCCGGTTCCAGAACAAAATGACTCAGGTGCCTCTGAGATTACAGGGGGCGCAGCAGTAGCAGGTTTACATGAGCAATAGTGGCCGCCTGGCCGGCAACAGCAATGAAAAATAGCATTGATGGTCCTAATGAACAGATTATGACATTTGTTATGTTTTGAAACCAAGCAAGTGAGAACATTTCAAGTGAGTTAAAAGTGCAATCCTGAAATATCTCATACAGTCCAAAGTGGACTATGGCAAGGAAAAGCACAACAGCTTCAAAGCTGTACTGATAAAAGAAATGAGAACGTATTGTAAATCAAGGCACATATTATTTAAACCAGCTCATGGTTTGAAATGGCAAACATTGAAAAGCAAAAGTATTATTAAAACCATGTACTAAACATCACCTTGGTCCCATCATATACTCTGGGAAGAGAATATTTACTGTCTTTGAAAACTGGTATCACATCTTCCTGTGAGGTTGACTTTGTGACCTGGAGAACATTTCAGCTGCAACATTAGCTCGTTGATAAGCTTGGGATATGAGATCTTTTTGTAGCCATTCGTGGTGAAGGCATCTGTGCTGTTGTATGCATTATGTTTGACCCAACATTTCTACAGGCATGGCAGAATATGGCACTATTTTCACATGAATATTCCCTTGTCTATTTGTATACCACGAGCTGCAAAATGACCGCCTAACCCCACTGTACAGGCGGGTACTTGTTTAGATATACCTGGGCAGGCTCTGTTTTGCCGTGGTATCCTCTGCGGGCCGCAGAGGGGCGGCGTAGTTTGGGGAGACGAAGACTGCTGCTCCGGTGGCGAGGGCGGCGAGTCAGGCGGGAGTAAGCTAGTGTCCACAACGGAGGGTAACGTGATGTCCCCATCCGACCTGTTGCTACTGTCTGCAGTAGATGCAGTGTTGCTGGCGTTTAGTGATGGTTGCTTTAACCATTTTCGTATAAATGATTATCCACAGATGTGTGTCACTGCTGTGGAAGCACTTTGGAAATGATGCACGCGCAGCGGAGCAGGTCACGCGCACCTGACACAATTTGTTGTTTGCATTTTTCGCTCCGTTCTCTTTTTTGAATAGAGGGTGCATAACATTCAACTGCCCGAAGATCCCGACGCGAAGCCTGAAGGGTAAACACACCAGGTTTACTAATCTACCCGCACAATTTGTCTGGTGTCGGAATGTCTCGCTATGTTAGTACATTCTTAAAAAACAAAACACCATTTAATTTCGGGTTGAAATGTGTTGTAACTGCGTTACTGGGCATTGTAACGGGTAATATATTACCCACATTTCATTAGTAATGCGTTACATTACTTCGTTACAGCAAAAAGTAATATATTACTGTAACTCCGTTACTTTTGTAACGCGTTACACCCAACACTGGCCATGACATAGACAGTCTGTGGTTTGTACATGTTTAACTTTTGTCCAGTTTCTGAACAGATATGAGGAGCTGTGAGCTCTGAGTGTGTGCTCACGGCTGATGTGTTGGGACATATTTCGCTGTCGGGTGTTGACCAATCACGAAGCGTCATTTCTTGACTGGCAGCAAAAACAACCAATCACAGCAGTGCTTCTCTGGCTGGCTCTGTCCAATCACAAACAAAAAGTGTTCTCCCTAAAGCAGTGCTTCTCAAAGTGTGGTCCGTGGACCACTGGTGGTCCGTGAGCGCCCCCTAGTGGTCCGTGAGTATATTGGTAAAATTTCACATTTGAAATAAATAAATAAATCTAAGTTTTCCGCACTCTCGCGGGAGCATCTCCCCAATGGAGCGAGCTTAAGTTTCACTTTCGATTGCATGATATAGCCCAGATAAACAACTTCATCACACATGTAGCCACTTGTTTGGACCATTTTCAGGCGATTTGTAAAAAACGATGTGTTTTTGGATATTTGTGGAGTTAGGTGGTCCGCGAGTGTTTTTTTATTGGTTAAGTGGTCCTTGGTATGAAAAAGTTTGAGAAACACTGCCCTAAAGGAATACCCTTTCCGTCCAATGTGAAATGCTGTGGTGTTTTCTGAAATGCTGTGGTGTTTTCTGAAATGCTGTAGTGTTTTCTGAAATGCTGTGGTGTCTTGCACTTCAGGGCCACCATAGTTTTGCATCACCTTTCCAAACAAATATATTGTCTTAACTCCTGGTTTAAGGCGGCACAATTTGAATTGAAATCTGAATTGCGATTATATTTTACTTAAAGGTAGGGTATGTAATTTTGGAGAAACCAGCTCGAGTGCGCTAGAATTTGAAAATACACGACTGGAAAAAATCTGCCCCTTCCTTCAGACTTCCTTGCAGAGCCCCTCCTCCAACACAGACGAACGCGCACATGACCAATGAGTGCACGAGATAAGTTTGTGCACAGATGGAAGGCTGACAGGCAGGTAGGCCGTCCAGTTACTTTAGCCGGGCCGGCTCAGGGGCCTCATTTATAACGCTGTGCGTAGGATTCACGTGGGAAGGTTGCTTATGTAGTAGAAATCCAAAAAATAGGTACAGAAATGTTCCGACATTTTCCGATTCACAAAACATTGCATACCGGCGAGGAAAGTGCGTACAGCACTTCCTACGCCGGTTTCTCTTTATAAATCACTGTCACTACCCGATCCGTCCCCCTGCCCGATCTGCAGTGCACATGTGCGAGATGGTCCGCCATATTGGACAACTCCGGACGGCAACCCAAGATGGACACTTGACACAGTGGCTTTTAGCAAAGCTCAAAAAGAAAACGAGAGAGAGATGAGTTATTGTTATTACAACGTGACTTCACTATTATTTAACAACTCTTTTTATTGGGTTCTTTTATTTGGGGTTAAGTACATTGTCAGAATAAGTGAGGAATTAATTTAACTTCTGTTACACAGCTATCATACTGAATACATATTTACTGTGAATGTATGCAACAATGTATGGCATATGGCTGTCTAACAGAAGTTAAATTCATTGCTCTCTTATTCTGACAATGTACTTAACCCCAAATAAAAGAACCCAATAAAAAGAGTTGTTAAATAATAGTGAAGTCACGTTGTAATAACAATAACTCATCTCTCTCGAGTTTTCTTTTTCAGCTTTGCTAAAAGCCACTGTGTCAAGTGTCCTTCTTGGGTTGCCGTCCGGAGTTGTCCAATATGGCGGACCATTTCGCACATGCGCACTGCAGATCGGGCAGGGGGACGGATCGGGTAGTGACAATCACAACCGACTCGAAATGCGATGCAGCTTTTGCGGGCTTCACGTAACGCCCATATTTGCCTATAAATAGTCAAAGAAACGCCCATTCATTCATTCTGACTGACTTTATGAAGAAGATCGCAGGAAATGACGACAGAACAGCTAAAAAAGACGTCTCACACCGTGTCAGATTTTGGTTATTTTGGGGAGGTGGAGATAAATCATATTGTTTGGTGGATGCCGTTTGAACCAGAGTAGCAGCATGGAGGTCGGATCGTCACCAAAATAAATAAACAAGTGGTCCGAAAAAGGTTCATGACAAAATATATACACATAGCCTTCCTCAGGCAGTGTGTTTGTACCGGGGACAGGAGACACCTCCTTGATGAGAGACTGTAAGAAGTGATCGGGGAATCCCTCCGGAGTGGAGTCATGACGACTGGATCTGAATTATGTGTTTGTATTTGGTGGTTTGTGTCCCAGCTGTCGATCAGCTGTGCGCAGCGTCTCCACTGCAGCAACTCTATATCCACCAGTTAAAGGAAATACAACTCATGTGTTGTGTTATATTAGCTGTACAATTTACCACATGGTGTTCTTAGTTTCCATACCTCCTGTGTTTTACGAGCGACTTATCAAGTCTTGGCAAACGGCATAAAACACGATTAAACGTGATAGTATATGAAACCATGCTCGTATCTACAACCTATAGAAATGCAACACGGCGTCAGTTTAGACGTAATTCTGTCCTCCTGCTTACCGCATCATTTATGAGAAAACATTTCATAACATTAACACAACATATTCGAGGTGGTTTTAAATAACATATCCGTATTTATTTATTTCTCCAAGTTATGTGTTTGTGTGCACTGAGGAGTCTCAAACAGGCGTTTGTTTAATCATTTTAAGATCGGCTTTAATCAATGTTTGAAAATGAATTCTTCATATATGATAAATGAGAGGTAACATTTTATTTATGGTATTATTTATTATCCATTCTTCCTTCTGCCAACGGTGTCGCAGTTTCTCGTCTCTCCCGTTTTTGTGCTTAGTGCGTACGCATGGGTTAGAGTTTGCGTGGAGGACCGCACGTTTTCCCGTCAAGTTAGTATTTTATAAATCGCAAACATTGCGTAGAAACTGGCGTACGCCATTTTTTGAGCGTATATCCCTTTATAAATGAGGCCCCAGGTGATTGGTCGTGCTTTTTACAGCGCCACGGCTTCCACATATGACATGTTTTTATGTATTTTTTGTCAAAGCACTTCAGATATTCATTGCTATCGGGATGTTAAGAGCATTCCATGGAATATAACAAAAAGTGTTTCTGAAGTGAATTACCGACCCCACCTTTAAGTTGCAAAAGCGATATGATTCATGCTTGGAATTTTGCCTTTTTGAGTCCTAATTCACATTATCATTGTAAAATATATAAATCAATCATGGTGTGATTTGATCTTCACCTCACACGTGTTTTGTTCATTTAACTGTAGAAACTGGAAGATGGTTAAAGCATTCCCAACATCCCATAATAATTCAAAGGTTTCTAAAACTGAATGAGGACATTTTGAATTTCCCAGAACAAGAATGAATGGTTATGGGTTGTTTGTTTTTCTTGGAAAGGACGAGTTATTAATGCTCAACAATCTTGCGTAGCCTACGGGTGATATTTAAACGAGTTCTTAACGGCGAGATGATTAACTTTTATCTTCACAATCTTAACATTAAGGAGAAATTATTGTTATTTCTTTATAGCACCGCTTCTATGGACACAGATTGATTTAAAGGGGCCCTATTCTGCTGATGTTCAGGTGTATATCAGTATGTAGTGTCTCTACTTTAAAGAGTCCTCTCCTGCTGATGTTCAGGTGTATATCAGTATGTAGTGTCTCTACTTTAAAGAGTCCTCTCCTGCTGATGTTCAGGTTCATATCAGTATGTAGTGTCTCTACTTTAAAGAGTCCTCTCCTGCTGATGTTCAGGTGTATATCAATATGTAGTGTCTCTACTTTAAAGAGTCCTCTCCTGCTGATGTTCAGGTGTATATCAGTATGTAGTGTCTCTACTTTAAAGAGTTCTCTCCTGCTGATGTTCAGGTGTATATCAGTATGTAGTGTCTCTACTTTAAAGAGTTCTCTTCTGCTGATGTTCAGGTGTATATCAGTATGTAGTGTCTCTACTTTAAAGAGTCCTCTCCTGCTGATGTTCAGGTGTATATCAGTATGTAGTGTCTCTACTTTAAAGAGTCCTCTCCTGCTGATGTTCAGGTGTATATCAGTATGTAGTGTCTCTACTTTAAAGAGTCCTCTCCTGCTGATGTTCAGGTGTATATCAGTATGTAGTGTCTCTACTTTAAAGAGTTCTCTCCTGCTGATGTTCAGGTGTATATCAGTATGTAGTGTCTCTACTTTAAAGAGTTCTCTTCTGCTGATGTTCAGGTGTATATCAGTATGTAGTGTCTCTACTTTAAAGAGTCCTCTCCTGCTGATGTTCAGGTGTATATCAGTATGTAGTGTCTCTACTTTAAAGAGTCCTCTCCTGCTGATGTTCAGGTGTATATCAGTATGTAGTGTCTCTACTTTAAAGAGTCCTCTCCTGCTGATGTTCAGGTGTATATCAGTATGTAGTGTCTCTACTTTAAAGAGTTCTCTCCTGCTGATGTTCAGGTGTATATCAGTATGTAGTGTCTCTACTTTAAAGAGTTCTCTTCTGCTGATGTTCAGGTGTATATCAGTATGTAGTGTCTCTACTTTAAAGAGTCCTCTCCTGCTGATGTTCAGGTGTATATCAGTATGTAGTGTCTCTACTTTAAAGAGTCCTCTCCTGCTGATGTTCAGGTGTATATCAGTATGTAGTGTCTCTACTTTAAAGAGTCCTCTCCTGCTGATGTTCAGGTGTATATCAGTATGTAGTGTCTCTACTTTAAAGAGTTCTCTCCTGCTGATGTTCAGGTGTATATCAGTATGTAGTGTCTCTACTTTAAAGAGTTCTCTTCTGCTGATGTTCAGGTGTATATCAGTATGTCGTGTCTCTACTTTAAAGAGTCATCTCCTGCTGATGTTCAGGTGTATATCAGTATGTAGCGTTTCTACTTTAAAGAGTCCTCTCCTGCTGATGTTCAGGTGTATATCAGTATGTAGTGTCTCTACTTTAAAGAGTCCTCTCCTGCTGATGTTCAGGTGTATATCAGTATGTAGTGTCTCTACTTTAAAGAGTCCTCTCCTGCTGATGTTCAGGTGTATATCAGTATGTAGTGTCTCTCCTTTAAAGAGTCCTCTCCTGCTGATGTTCAGGTGTATATCAGTATGTAGTGTCTCTACTTTAAAGAGTCCTCTCCTGCTGATGTTCAGGTGTATATCAGTATGTAGTGTCTCTCCTTTAAAGAGTCCTCTCCTGCTGATGTGCAGGTGTATATCAGTATGTAGTGTCTCTACTTTAAAGAGTCCTCTCCTGCTGATGTTCAGATGTATATCAGTATGTAGTGTCTCTACTTTAAAGAGTCCTCTCCTGCTGATGTTCAGGTGTATATCAGTATGTAGTGTCTCTACTTTAAAGAGTCCTCTCCTGCTGATGTTCAGATGTATATCAGTATGTAGTGTCTCTACTTTAAAGAGTCCTCTCCTGCTGATGTTCAGGTGTATATCAGTATGTAGTGTCTCTACTTTAAAGAGTCCTCTCCTGCTGATGTTCAGATGTATATCAGTATGTAGTGTCTCTACTTTAAAGAGTCCTCTCCTGCTGATGTTCAGATGTATATCAGTATGTAGTGTCTCTACTTTAAAGAGTCCTCTCCTGCTGATGTTCAGGTGTATATCAGTATGTAGTGTCTCTACTTTAAAGAGTCCTCTCCTGCTGATGTTCAGGTGTATATCAGTATGTAGTGTCTCTACTTTAAAGTGTCCTCTCCTGCTGATGTTCAGGTGTATATCAGTATGTAGTGTCTCTACTTTAAAGAGTCCTCTCCTGCTGATGTTCAGGTGTATATCAGTATGTAGTGTCTCTCCATGTCTCCATGCTTCAATGTTCAAAAAGCTCTTTATTGTTCTCATACTGCCTGTGCTGCAGCACCTCTTTTCACCCTCTGTCTGACACCAGAGCCCAGTCTGCTCTGATTGGTTAGCTGGCCGGCTCTGTTACACTCAAAGAAATAACTCATTGGATTAACTCAATTTTATTGTTGGCAGGTTTTCCATCCAATAAATATATGTGGCACAAACTCAAACTAATGGCATCCATGCAGTATAATGTAAATGAGTTAGTCCAACTCAAATTTTTCAAATAGAGGTTAAGTAAAATGATAACATTACCTTTATGAATTTAGATAATGCTAGTAAACCTAAATCCTATTTAATTAATTGAAAATGAAATAATGAGGTTAAATATAATTTAATAAAAATGTGTTACATGTGTTGCATAGAAAACATGGTTTATTTATTTTTATTTTTAAATTCACATTATTCAAAACAATCCTCCATTCCATTCAATACAGTGTTTTTAAAATGAATGAATTCACACTGAAAGATGAAAAACATTTCTGAAAGATAATACAATTTTTAAAATGGCAGAGAAATGGAACTCCTATAATTAACTTACAAATCTCCCTTTGCCAAATACAATGAATACAATATAACAGGGGTATGCACTGCTCTTCTAACAGGAAAATAACACATAACATAAAGAGTGCACTGCAAACACCAACATATGGAAATAGTGTTACAGTGTGTTGAAACAAACAAATACAGAAAAGCACAGAACAAATGATTGATATAACTGCTCAATCTGCTCTGATTAACCCTCCGGTATCATTCGATTGGACTACGCAAATTAGTCATTCGAGACAAAAATGTCCACTGCAAAATGCTTTGATAAAAACATTATATTAAAAGGTTTTTTTCACAACTTTTTTGGGTTCAATCTTTAAAGCAACTTCCACCCTAATAGAAAATACCAAAAATGTAATCATTTTCAGGATTTTAACCCTTTAAATGCCATTTTGAATACATGAAACCGCTGTTTTTTTTCATGATGAAAACAGAGAAAATTAGTTATTTTCTAAAAAATACATATCTGGGGACTGGCTCTTTTTTTTTTATAACAGTCTTGGATATGTCAAAGATTAGCAACAAAATTGATTTTTTTGCATTATTAGTTTTTGCACAAAATCAGATTGAACAAAAAAGTTACAAATTAGTCATTCGGGACAAAAATGTCCACTTCCAAAAACTGCTCTAAAATGACAACAGATTGATATTTTTTAAAACTTTTTGGCATTAAATCTTTCAATCAACTTCAGTCCTGAGCAAAAATACCAAATGTTTCCTCGTGAGAGGGAAACCAGATTTGAAAATGTTTTGATGTCCACCCACTGCCATGACGGACACGATCCTCCGGATAGGATAGTGCAGAGGACAGTAGCGCAGCTACATTCCTCTGTACTATCCTATCCAATGTTTGCTCAAACATCTGTGGCATCAACATCCCTCCAGTTTGCCACCGAACGTCCCCCATGCAGGTGTGTCATGTCGACAATACTGCTGATGATCTCAGGGGTAAAGAATAAATCAAAGAAGGATTCCACGTCATGAATTCTTATTTATGCCACTCGTAATGGCATAACGCTTGGGCCCTGAAACCAAACCTCTGACAGCAGGAATGTAGCGCGACGTTTCCTCGTGAGAGGGAAACCAGATTTGAAAATGTTTTGATGTCCACCCACTGCCATGACGGACACGATCCTCCGGATAGGATAGTGCAGAGGACAGTAGCGCAGCTACATTCCTCTGTACTATCCTATCCAATGTTTGCTCAAACATCTGTGGCATCAACATCCCTCCAGTTTGCCACCGAACGTCCCCCATGCAGGTGTGTCATGTCGACAATACTGCTGATGATCTCAGGGGTAAAGAATAAATCAAAGAAGGATTCCACGTCATGAATTCTTATTTATGCCACTCGTAATGGCATAACGCTTGGGCCCTGAAACCAAACCTCTGACAGCAGGAATGTAGCGCGACGTTTCCTCGTGAGAGGGAAACCAGATTTGAAAATGTTTTGATGTCCACCCACTGCCATGACGGACACGATCCTCCGGATAGGATAGTGCAGAGGAATGTAGCGCAGCTACGGGATGGGATCCTCTGTGTCCTCTCCACTTTCAGGGGAAGGGTCGGACGAAGAAGGATCAGACTCCACTACAAACTCCACACCAGATTCTCCTTCTCAGGGTGTTTCTGTTTCAGAGGATGAGTCCTGCAGCTGAAGTTAGGGGCTGCATGAGACCTCTTGTCCCACAGAGAAGCTCCTCTTCATCTTACTGCTTGTTGCGTATCACAGGAATTAAATGACCAGCCAGCCAAACTACACATATTTGAAGCTTTGGCTTTGCAGCCAGGTGTTTTTATTTACTTCAAGGAGTGTATGTATCGCTGTGTATGTCTGCTTGACATTATCAAAGGACTTTGAAGTTCAAACAATTCAAAACATCGAGGTCAAGCTGGGTCAAGATCATACATCTGTTTACCTCAAAGACACATGAAACAGCACAAATGAAAAACAAAACGCCATGAGAGCACACTTACTCCTGTCTCATTCTCACACACAATCACTCACACAAGGTATAAGAAGGTTTAATATGTAAGAGTGTGTATGAGTTTGGGAATGAGGGAGTGAGAGAAAAAGAGAGAGACAAAGAAAGAAAGATATGAGGTGAAAACTGCGACTTGCTGTAAACCAAATCTACTGTATATTGTTGTCTCTGTACACACACACTGTACATCCACACACACACACACACACACACACACACACACACACACACACACACACACACACACACACACACACACACACACACACACACACACACACACACACACACACACACACACACACACACACACACATTTCTCAGCTGATACCACTCTTCCACATCCATACCAACACACCTACATCATATTAGTTGCATCCATGTATTCCAATGGCTGTCAGGGCCCCATTATACAACAGGCAAAGAAACCAAGAAATGACAAGCATGTAATTCAATGGTAAAATGTCACATCTGGTTTTTACAGTAAAAAGGACAAATTGAACTATTTTCCTCCAATATAAAAACCTGACATTACAAAATGCATGATTTTATACCGGTATGGCGGAGAGATCAAAATATGTGGTTATAATCGGAGTGGATGGGACATTTTTGTCCGCGAGTGGCTAATGTGTGAGTTTTTTGTTTAATCTGATTCTGTGCAAAAACTAATAATAAACCAAAATCAATGTTGTTGCTAATCTTTGACATATCCAAGACTGTGTTAAAAAAAAAAAGCCGACCCCCCCCAACATTTATCATATGGAAAATAACTGCCTTTTTGTGCATGTTTTTCATAGAAAACGCAAATTCATGTTTTCAAACTGGCAGTTAAAGGGTTAAAATCCTGAACATAATTTAACATTTGGTATTTTTGATCAGGACTGAAGTTGATTGAAAGATTTAACCCCAAAAAGTTTTAAAAAATATTAATCTGTTGTCATTTTAGAGCAGTTTTTGAAGTGGACATTTTTGTCCCGAATGACTAATTTGTAACTTTTTTGTTCAATCTGATTTTGTGCAAAAACTAATAATGCAAAAGAATCTATTTTGTTGCTAATCTTTGACATATCCAAGACTGTTATAAAAAAAAAGAGCCAGTCCCCAGATATGTATTTTTTGGAAAATAACACATTTTCTCTGTTTTCATCATGAAAAAAACCAGCGGTTTCATGTTTTCAAAATGGCATTTAAAGGGTTAAAATCCTGAAAATGATTACATTTTTGATATTTTCTATTAGGGTGGAAGTTGCTTTAAAGATTGAACCCAAAAAGGTTGTGAAAAAAACCTTTTAATATAATGTTTTTATCAAAGCATTTTGCAGTGGACATTTTTGTCTCGAATGACTAATTTGCGTAGTCAATTTGTTACACAGTGAATTAAAGACCGATTTCAAAAATTGAAATTGGAATTCCAAAATAGATCGAGAAAATAGCCTTGTTACAAATAATCAGGCCATTTGCACCAACACAACCAAAGTTATTGCAAAATGAAAAGTGAAAAATGACCCATATGGACAAAAACGTCCACAATGATACCGGAGGGTTAAGAAACTGGTGAATAAAATGACAACAATGAACTCATGAGTCACTTCTTTTTCACATTTCAATCCAACAACTTGATCTTCAGACTTTCGATTTTACCATTCAGCTTGTGCCCATCCAGATTCATCACTACCTTCTGCATGAACTCGAAGGTGTGTTTGAGGTTGTCCGGAAAGCTCAAATCCAGGGCATAAATAAGTCCCAATAGCATGACAAACCCCACAATTACGCTGCCCAAGTTGTCCATGACTATATTGCCTTCGATGACTATTCCCACGTCCTCTGGCTGCCCATCCACATCTCTTTGAAGTGTGTATATGCCCATGACTGTGTTTGCCATGTCCCTCTTGGCATCTTCAGAGGCCTGAACAAAGACACAAACATACAACACATGTGTTAACTAAAACCTGAATTCACCATTCACCATAAAACATTTTCATTGCAACTGCATTTCATAGAAGCAGATTTACTTTTGTGGCTCTCCTAATTGATCAAAACAGTTTTAGACTAACCCTCTGGTATCACTCAAATGTACTACCCTATTTGTCCACTTTCAAAAACTTGAATGATAAAATGATATGATAAAAATATTATATTTTAAATATTTTTCCCCCACACTTTTTGGGAAGTGTGGGAAAAATGTTTAAATGGATAATTAGGGTAATTTGTACAGTGTATTCGAGACCGATTAGAAAAATTGAAATTCCAAAAAGTATCCAGAAAAAACACAAAATCATTATAGCCAAATCTGACGTGAAAAATTACCAATTTGGACAAAAATGTCCAGAGTGATCCCAGAGGGCTAAGGTTAGGACCTCCAACACAGAACTAAATTAAGCTTGTAAGAAAATGTTTACATAATTAAGTTATAAAGATATATTCCTGTATGTTCTGTGTGATTATCAACTTTATCTTATTTATTCATTCAGGTATTTAGTTATTTGTTTACATCCCTACTTAATCATGTAATTTGTTGTTATTTCTGTAGTTAATTATGCATTTACCTACTTATTTCGATATGTATTTGATTATTTATTCTTTAATAATTTATTTCCTTGATTTATGTGATTATGTAATTATTCCTTTAACAATTTATTAATTGCTGCATTCACATACCTTTTTAAACACGAATCTATTATTCATATATTTCTGTATTTCAGCATTTATTTATTATTTTATTTAATTATTAATAAGTTCTTACATATGTATTCATGTCCATATTTATTTATTTATTCATTTATAGATATATATAAATGTAAATATTTATTTCAGCATTCATTTATTATTTGTATTTATTTCCAGATATATTCATGTTTTAATTCACATTTGCTTTTATTTATATCTGTATTTATCAATTGTATTCCTATGTTAATTTATAGATGTATTTATACCTGTATAAATGTATTAATTCACTTTTTTCTATATTTATTTTAACACTTGCCCGATGAAATTACTTCTGTATCTATTTATTATTTTTTATTTATTTCTGTATTTATTCATTCTTACATATATTCATTCCTATATTAATGTATAGATTTATATATTTCTGCATGTATTTATGATATGTGATAACACAGCTGTAAGCAGGGATAGGGTTGTGTGCCATAGAATGTTCTTATTATAAATGTAAGTAATGGTGGTTATAATTGTGGGTAACACTGTTAACCACTACATTGAAAACATATTGTGATAAACATACCTGATACTCCTTAAAAAAAGAGTCTGGATCCTCGTTGAGGTAGATCGCGATGCTTCGCAGGATGCACCCCCTCTTGATGTGGATGTTTTCAAACTAAAGCAGGGGCGATAAATCAAAGACAATTAAGCACAATGCATGTGCAACAGAGCAGGTAGTCTACAAAGTAGAGGGCTGTATCTGTTGTGTGTCCCTAAGCAGGACTCCTAACCCCTACATTTCCACGATAAGCTATTGCCTTAAAAACACTATAAAAGCAGACAATTTCTTAAATGTGTTCATATGAGCATGGACAAAAACAATACAGTGAAAAACGATGTTCTATGCATTTATACTAACCGAATCTGATATTGCAAGGGCTTCCTTGATTGTGTGCCCCTTCAGACCTCCTTTGGTCTTGAAGATCTTCAAGAGCTTGTCTGAGAAGTGGTCCAGCTGCCACATGAACTTTGATTGAAGTGGTGATGTTGTGATCCTCAAAAACAGATCAGCTTGTGCAAGTATTGTGAAAGTAGCAGTGTACTTACCATAAATAAGAGGTTGCCCCAAGGTGCTTGTTAATGCTGATCAAACTGCAAAAGACAACATAAATATATTAGAGGTGTGATTAAAATGCTTATAAATTTGAATTTTCACAGACAACACATAATTGCCTAAGATTGCACAACCCAAAAAAAACGATAACAGATCACACTTTAAAATTAAGAGTCTAGTAGACATTTTTTATAAAGCAACAGTTAAATTGCGTATAATGGACATATATTGATAAAGCATATCAAATTATTATTACTTAATGATTTAAATAAAACATGAATATTTGTTTTTGTTGAATAGTTGCATAGGGCATTAAAATAAACTTTATTAACTAGCTAGCAATTTTATTTTTTATTAGAGATGAAGGCTGATATTGTGATTGAAAAACTAAACTCAACTGAACTCCTACAGAAACGAGTGGCTCCGCCTGTCCTCCTCTGCCTGCCTGCACTAAGGCCAGGAGAGAGATGGACAGACCTGCTGAGCCCTTGCTGGGCTGCATGCAGGCTCTGCCTCCTATACTGTTACCTCATTCACTTGAATTACTCTTTGCATTTTTTGGTTGAATTTAAACTGAATTTCGGTGTACTGTGTTCAATGACAATAACGTTAAATCTAATGTAATATAATCTAATGATCTCCATTATCCAGTATTCAATGCTAACCGTATATAGCAAGCTAGCTAACAAACCAGTTATCTGGCTAGCTAGCTTGCCGCTTTACCTCATGCACTTTAATCACTCTTTGCATTTTTTGGTTGAATTTAAACTGAATTTCGGTGTACTGTGTTCAATGACAATAACGTTAAATCTAATGTAATATAATCTAATGATCTCTACTATCCAGTATTCAATGCTAACTATATCTAGCAGGCTAGCTGTTTAGACCCAACTAAAAACGGAGCAAAATATAACACGGTGGTTTCAAATATTCTTGTCGATATTATGAAAAGGCATTACTTGGAAACAGGGAATATTCTAAACTACTAGAAAAAACAAATACTTACCAAATAATAGACTTTCCACCGTCAGTTTTCCCAGTCAGTTTCCAGTCGGTGTCAGACAAAAGGCGGCAAATGACAGAACGGATGTTGCGCATGTGTGCAAGGGGGCGGTCCCCAATGAAAACAATTCATTTTGAGTTGCTCTGTCTTAAATACATTTAATAAGTGAATTGATTAATGTAATTTGTGTTACACTAATGAACTATACTTAGGTTTATTTCTTAAATAAAAATATTTAAGTAAAGTGAAACAATTTTTAATGTGTCAAGTCTAAGAAGGGCTTGAATCATTTTTTTGAGTGTAGTGATTGGTCAACAGCTTAGAGATGTCCCGCCCCTTAGCTTGTCACGTACAATGTGTTGGAGCGCTAGCAAATAGGAGCACTAGTGTTCCATAGTGATGTCACTATGTTAAGGAAGTAAACAAAGAGTCCAATTGAGGCATTTCACAGGGATTTTAGCCTTTGCAGACCATTTACATGCATTAAAACCCTTTATTCTGACTTGACAAACACTTCTCAGTCCGTCATATTTGACCCAACGACAGCAGGAAGGTTAGATAAATTAAGGCAAAGCACTTTCCTGTTAGACAATTGAAAGTCTAAAGGAAATAAAAAAATAATATCCCTATTTATTGTCCAACCTTCATACGACCTTGTACACCTTTCGACTTCTTGCTTCTATCTAACTCCACTCCCCCCCCCTCCATATATACTTCTGTTCTATACTTCTATGTAAACAGATATACTGAAATAATGATGTCATACACTTGCATTTCTTATTTTATTTATTATGTGTCTTTCTTTGTGTGTCCCACATTTTGTTTTGTTTTGTTATTCCACCACTGTAATCCACATCCGCATTCACTGATACTGAATGAATATGGAGGGAGGAGGGAGACCCCTGTGACGTCAGAGACACAAAGGGAGAGGGGAGCTTGTCTGACATGAGAGATTGAAAAAAGAAAAGAGTGATCTTGTGAAAGGAACAGAGAGAAAAGGGGGAGGGGATAGAACGAAGACGTATCGACGCAGAGGGAGGGACGTTAGCGTCACCGTGAGCAGCCGCTTCTCCTTTTAAAGCCTCCGGAGGACCGACAGACGTACAGACGCGCAGCCGGACCTTAAATACCTCTGAGCGGCTGTACCGGGGACATTTGACAGCTGAGAGCACCAGGTTTTTTCTTTCACCCTGATCCCTGATGGAGCTCCTGCAGCAATCCCTGCACCACTACCACCGGGTCTGAAGCTCCGGTCCGCCCGGTGTCCTCCCGTTATTCGCTGCCCGGTTCCGTGCTCTGTGAGCGGGCCGCCGTCTCCTCCGTGACTCTCTGTTCTCATGCGATTCTTCAGACTCACATTCAAGTGTTTCGTGGATTGTTTTTGAAGGTCGCAGCCAGATTCTTGGTTCAATTCTCTTAATTGTTTTTGGGGTAATATTTTTTTCATTTTTCACTAGAATCGTGTCTCTTTTTCTGCATTGGAGAAAAGATATGTCTCCAGATTATTACTAGACATTATTCGATTTATTTTTATTTAATTTTCATTCGATTTTAAAAACAGATTCTGGAGCATGATCCACGATCCGCCTGCACCTCGCTGAGATTGATAATAATATTGTATTATTACTGGAGAAGGAGCGAGAATAGAGATCCTGCAGCGGGACGAGCTGCACCTGCTGGACTGACTCATCTGTTTCTGACCGGGCTCTGAGGCTCTACGGCTGCACACATAAACAGGTTAGAGACTTAAAATACCAGAGCGACCAGTGCAGACTGAGGGGTTTGTTACTGGCATCTGACTGTGAGGAAGAGACAGATCCTGAAAGGAGAAAATAAATCAGCTTTTTAAAGATACAAACAACTGAAATAAACTGTGCAAAAAAGTGCGGACTGCTCCTTTAGCTGGTTTTGAGGGAAGGGAGTGAGAATAACAGATTTCAAGTGTTAAAACCTGCAGAATTAAAGGGAAGCAAAGAGAGATGTTTGACTTCATCTGACTTTGTTTGGATCTGGTTATTGGGGTGAGTCCAAGTGGGAAAAGACCAGATTCTGAAGGAAAAACTTGAAAGAGTTAAAGGGACTGAATTTACCAGCAACCAGTGCAGACTGCGGGGTTTGTTATTGGTATCTGACAGTGAGAACGAGACAGGTTTTAGTCCTGAAAGAAGAATAGGAAACACCTTTTGAAAGGGTACAAAGAAACTGAAATTACTGTGCAAAGAGTGCAGACTGCTCCTTTAATTGACTGACAAAAAGACTTAAAGGGAAGCAAAGAGAGATTTTTGAAAACATCTGACTTTCTTTGTTTCTGGTTATTTGGGTGAGTCCAAGTGGGAAACCACCAGATTGTGGGGCTCAGAAACAGGAATTAAAGGGAACTTGACCCGGGCTTTTCAACCCTTTTACCAACTTTTTTTTTTAGTAAACGGTTTCCTGACTGGACTTTTGAGCGATGGAGAAGTCGGCCTCCTCCTGCTCTCTGGTTCTCCTGGAGGAAACCAAGAAGACCTCCCTCTTACATCCAAACGGTGCCTGTGGCTACCCCCCAGCAGCCTCTAACGGTAGCCTGGTCCCGTTAACGGGGGCGGGGTCCGGTTCTGGAGCATGTGCCGGGCCGGAGAAGAAAGCGCCCCCTGCTGTGGTGCCTTATCAAGAGAGAGAAACATGGACCCGGCAGATGGACTTCATGATGTCCTGCGTGGGATTCGCTGTCGGACTGGGTAACGTGTGGAGGTTCCCGTACCTGTGCTACAAGAACGGAGGAGGTGAGTCTGATCTGAGGGACAGGAGTGGGTGAGGAAGAGATGGATGTTAGTTCTGAAAGGGGATACATCTGATTTAAAAGCGACAAGGAAACACTGGTCTTACTTGTGCAAACAGTGCCGACTGCTGCTTTTAATTGTGACAGAGCCTGCAGAATTAAAGGAAGCAAAGAGAGATTTTTGACTTAAGCTGACTTTGTTTGTTCCTAGTGTGTCTGAGTGGGAGAATATCAGATTTGGGGCAAAAACCTGCAAGAATTAAAGGGCAAAGAGGCTGAAGAAACAGATTTTAGTGCTGAAAGAAGAAGATAAATCAGATTTTTAAAGGTATAAAAAACAGAACTCACTTGTGCAAAACACTGTGGACCGTTCCTTTGGCTGGTTTCGAGGAACGAGAGTGAGAAAAAACAGATTAGTGTAAAAAACCTGCAGAAATAAAAGGATAAAAAGAGAGATTTTGTTTTACCTCAGTGCAACAAGAAGGGAACAATGAGTTCAGTCTGAGTGACAGGAGTGGTTGAGGATGTGGGCGGGACTTATGTTCAAAGGGGGCTTGGTTTCAACTGAATCTTTCGTCTAATTTGCATCTCATTGATTTGTTATTGATTGGTAAAGGGTGCAGCTGGTTTGTGTGCGTGTGTGTGTTCTGCAGCTAAACAATACTTAATTCAAAATGTATTTTAACACACATATCAAATATTTATCTTCCTGCAATATTCCACTAGTCCATATTGTGATTACGATAAATCTCTTTACAGCCCTTTATAGTTTTATGCTAAATGACTTGTTCAAGAAACGTTTGAGCACATTTCCGTTGGACACAGGATTATATTTAGACAGTCGACAAAATCTTATGAGTGTTAGTCAACCAAGGTTTGTTTAGTTGAGGAAAGCCCCATGTGCTATTTATATCCACTCGGAGTGTGTGTGTGTGTGTGTGTGTGTGTGTGTGTGTGTGTGTGTGTGTGTGTGTGTGTGTGTGTGTGTGTGTGTGTGTGTGTGTGTGTGTGTGTGTGTGTGTGTGTGTGTGTGTGTGTGTGTGTGTGTGTGTGTGTGTGTGTGTGTGTGTGTGTGTGTGTGTGTGTGTGTGTGTGTGTGTGTGTGTGTGTGTGTGTGTGTGTGTGTGTGTGTGTGTGTGTGTGTGTGTGTGTGTGTGTGTGTGTGTGTGTGTGTGTGTGTGTGTGTGTGTGTGTGTGTGTGTGTGTGTATTTGAAAGGAGCCCTATTGTGCTTATTGAGGTTTTCGTACGTGATAGGCTAAGGGGCGGGACATTTCTAAGCGGTTGACCTATCACAACAGAGCCGGCCAGCTAACCAATCAGAGCACCTGAACATCAGCAGGAGAGGACTCTTTAAAGTAGAGACACTACATACTGATATACACCTGAACATCAGCAGGAGAGGACTCTTTAAAGTAGAGACACTACATGCTGATATACACCTGAACATCAGCAGGAGAGGACTTTTTAAAGTAGAGACACTACATACTGATATACACCTGAACATCAGCAGGAGAGGACTCTTTAAAGTAGAGACACTACATACTGATACACCTGAACATCTGCAGGAGAGGACTCTTTAAAGTAGAGACACTACATACTGATATACACCTGAACATCAGCAGGAGAGGACTCTTTAAAGTAGAGACACTACATACTGATACACCTGAACATCTGCAGGAGAGGACTCTTTAAAGTAGAGACACTACATACTGATATACACCTGAACATCAGCAGGAGAGGACTCTTT
Organism: Pogonophryne albipinna; assembly: GCA_028583405.1. Taxonomy (NCBI): domain Eukaryota; kingdom Metazoa; phylum Chordata; class Actinopteri; order Perciformes; family Artedidraconidae; genus Pogonophryne; species Pogonophryne albipinna. The sequence goes on from JAPTMU010000051.1 coordinate 479,894, forward strand.
AAAGTAGAGACACTACATACTGATATACACCTGAACATCAGCAGGAGAGGACTCTTTAAAGTAGAGACACTACATACTGATATACACCTGAACATCAGCAGGAGAGGACTCTTTAAAGTAGAGACACTACATACTGATATTTGTAAGGGAAACTTCTGCAGCAATGGAGAGTCAGGTCTCAGAGAGACACGAGGAGAGTTGGAGCTTTGATGTCAAACACTGGTGGTTTATTACAAGTCAACGGCCGGAGAATTCATATCACAAGTCACAGCAGCAAAAGGTTCTGACTGCACGGGTGGGTTGTCATGTCAATTCTGCCCAGCCTCTCTCTCGATAGACCTTTAACTAGTTTACAGAGAGTTAATCAGCATATTGGGGGAGGCGTAAACATCTGTGGAGCTACAGAAGATATCCCCCAACTAGAAATACTCAATCACTTGTCAGTGGTGTTTAGAAGCCAGCATCCTCACAGTCGTAAACCCCCCTATCAGGCCATAAAACTGACACTTAAGTGCTGGAGCACATTCCTTAAAGGAGATAACAGAATATTGGTTGGTTATTAACGTCAACAGGCAATAAGGTTAAATATCTAGGAGTAAAGACAAAATTATTCCCTCACAATATACACCTGAACATCAGCAGGAGAGGACTCTTTAAAACCAGACTGTTTCTATATATAAGCGTGTGCTATAAAGAGATAACAGAACGTACATGCCGTAATTGACCAATAGGAATTGAGTATTCAACAGAGCCCTGTATTTATAGTTTTCACCCTATAATAGAAGGCGGATATTTGGCCTTGAGGTCACGTGTTTTTAAGGTAAACAACAACATTTCCCGTAGAAGAAAGTTACGATCTGTAGAGCCAGGAAAAATGAATATTTAACAGTCGGCTGTGAAAAACAGAAACAAATGACGTTTTTTAACAGTTAACTTCACTGTTATCATTCACCTTTTACTGTGTTGTCGTGGATAATTGAATGTAAAAGTTACTGTAAAAATATGTTTTCCTTTCTGTCTGAAACAGCCGTCTGAACAAAGGTTGTTTACCAGAAAGAAGAATACCTTGGACGTTTCTTCTTATTCTAGTAAACACTTTGAAGTAAAAGACTTGCATGTATTTGCTTCGGTAGAAAATCAGGAGTAAATACCAAAATATACTAAAGTCAATTCTTCAGATGTTCAATTTACAATGATATGAAACTGAGAATACCCCAAAATCCTGGAAACACAACATGTTTGGCATTTAAAAAATATAATTTAAGTTACCAATTCTTACATTTCGCTCTAGTTGGAATCTGATTAACATTTTAGTAAATGATGGATACAAATTAATGGATATAAAATATATACTAAATAGACATTTTTCAAGCAAGACTGTCCAACTTTTGGTGGTGTTTTGTGTCTTATGGCGCATTTCCACTGCAGCGGGTAGCCCCGTTTAAGCGTCCTTAATCGTCCTCAAGCGGCCAGGCCAGTTTTTGGTGGCCTTTCCATATAGCGTAGCCCCGGCTAGCGGGTACTTTTTCCCTCTTTTTCCGGCCCCATAAAATCGTGGTTCTATCAGGCCAGGGCTGAACTAGTGACGTCAACACTCTCGACTGCTGATTGGTCAGAGAGAATCGTCACAAGATCGCGCGCGAGATCATCCCTAGCGTCGCATATATATCTAGAAGCAAGCATTTTTATACACTGCAGTTTTACCCAGCGTCGCTCCGCCCAAAAAGCCCGCCAAAAAGCCGATCGCCCCGCCTACACTGCGTTGCTACCCCAGGTCCTAAACTGTAATGGAAATGCGCCCAGGCCTCGGACGGCCAGCGAGGCAGCCCGAGGCCTGGGCGAGGACGCTTAGGGACGCTTAAACCCCGCTGCAGTGGAAATGTGCCATTAGTGAAATATGTGTTTGCCTGTTTGTGATAGTAATTGAGTAAAAGCCCAATTAATAAGTTGTCAAACGTCTAAATGGAGAGGAGGAGCACAGGGTTCCTCTTCTCTGTCCAAATTAAACAACAGAGACAAACTGCTGATGGAGATTCAAGATTTGTTTCTTAATCGCTGAAAAGGTCTCTTTCACACAGTTGGACGGAAAGGTCTGAATGTTCACACAGATAGGAGGAGGAAGAGGAGAAGGTCAGACTCATGTTAAATCACTAAGTATCAAAAGAAAAGGGTGAGTTCTCACATTACAGAGACATGCTGATCTAAAGGTCGCCTCCTCCTCCTCTCCGCTCTGCTGCCTCACACCTGATTTATAAAACAATGTTTCTCTTTAAAAGAAGCTCTTTTATCTGCAGCATGGCGCCATTGTTATGTAGCTCCAGAGTCTCTTATTTATGCCATTGTCCCCCAACAACTATTTAAAATGGGCCCTGTTGTGCTTCTTCACAGGCAGTATGAGAACAATAAAGAGCTTTTTGAACTTTAAAGCATGGAGACATGTCACGAAAGGGACCAGAGAGAGTTTCACACACACACACACACACATACCATGTATACATCACTTCAGGGGACATTGACTTACGTATAGTAATGCTAGGACACACACACACACACACACACACACACACACACACACACACACACACACACACACACACACACACACACACACATACACACACAGTAGTTGCCTGAGGACAGGGCTGATCTCTGAAAGATGAACACGGAGCTGCAGGTCATTTCATATTCATTGGAGCAGAGAATCAGTGTGTGTGTGTGTGTGTGTGTGTGTGTGTGTTACTGCTGCAGTCACTACACCAAGGACACACGTGCCACACACACACACTCTGCAGTATAATAAATTGCAACTTTGTTGAGGGGAGGGAGGATGAGGGTCATGGAGGACAGAATGATAAGGACATCACAAAGACATAAATAGGACAGAAGTTGGGATACAGTGTGTGTGTGTGTGCGTGTGCGCGTGCGTGTGCGTGTGCACGTGTGTGCGTGTTGGTTTGTGTGTGAACCCTCCATCACACCAATTAAAATACCAAGCTATCAGAGGTCATTGAGGATGTTTTAAAGGATGAAGGAGAATTCAGACTAGATCGGTTTGGTGTAGATTTCGCTTTCGAAGCCTTGCAGGGTGCATTTCCTCCGTGGTGATGCAGCAATACCGGTCTATAGGTCAGGTTGGGGTGCAAGTGGCTTTCTGCTTCGACTGGAGCTAGGGAACAAGCAGTGCTTCCAATATTTGAACATTTTCAAATCATAAACCACACATTCCCTCTTAGGTTTGCATTTAAAGATGATGAATCAGCTGCTTTGATGCTGAAAATCTGTGTTGTATCCACTAAGAAAACTGATTTGGACTCAATGTGAGGAATTGTCAAAGAACTGGACTGATGAGCAGTTCGGAAAATGGCATTGGTGACAATAAAATGTTATCCTTAGTTATAGAATTCGACTGATTATTAGAGAGTTTTGTTGGTTTCAAGAGTAAGGAAAGAGTGTTTCAGGTTGTAGTGGTCTTTCAGGAGTGTCTGATGGTCATTGGCTATGATCAAGTAGTCCTTAAAGACTACCTAAAGGACCGTTTATTGTGTTCAAATGGTCGTGAAGAAAACGATTTACCTTGCTGAGGTTAAAGGGGCTTTTGAAGCGTTTACAAGTGTCTTTGATAGAGTTGCAGTACTTATCATTTCTACAGTCAGACAGATCTTATCAGAGGTCATCAGGTGCTTATCAGCCTCTCATTGGTCCGTTCAGGCGTTCATGCTCTGCTGCACTTTTCCCTGGTAATGAACCTTTGCTCGGGTCAACGATGAACGTATGAATGCATTTTAACGGCCGCTGTGTGTGTGTGTTGTGTGTGTGTGTGTGTGCGAATGAAAACGGGCGGTCAAGTGTGACATCATCATCCCTCTCTCCACGTGGACCAGAGATTAACAGGAGTGGCCTGTAATCTCTTAATCCTGTTGGCAGACTTCACTGCTCTCCCCGTTCCCTCTCATGTTTTCATCCCCTCCCATTTCTAGGGGTCCTGTATGAATGTTTGGAGGTCCTTGTCGATGTTGCAGATGTTTCTGAGGAAGTGCCATAGGGCCATGACACATTTCAAAGAAATATTAGATGTTTGAGCAACAGTTCTGAGGAGCTCCTCCGAAAACGACATACCTTTAAGGGGTATTTTAGTGTTTGCTTTCACATTGCCAACAGATACACTGAATACCATTACAAGAGTACCTTTTTCGGTTCAGAGTGCTACTAGGTTAGCCTTTTTGCTACGGGGTTAGCCTTTTACTACTTGCCTAGTCTTATTGGTACTTTGTTAGTCTTTTTTCTCCTGTGTTTGTGTTACTGGTTAAGCCTTTGTGCTACTATGTTAGCCTTTGTGCTACGGTATGAGTCTCTGTGCTACTAGGTTAGCCTCGTTGCTACTGGGATAGCTGATGGGAAGCGGCTCTCACTAGTTTGTTGTGTTCTTGAAGAACTTCTGGACTTAGTGTATGTCCAAATGTTTCCTCCAATTTTCACGAGGGTCATTTACATAGTCTTTTAAAGCTGGGGGTTGCTGTTGGCGCATTGGCCCATGTATTTGGCTCATGTTCTTCTTATGCTGGGAGATCACGTCCTCGGAAATGAGAGCTAGAAAAGACCCTTAAAATGGCGTTCTAGGAAGTATGATGGTTAAGAATTTGTGTGTTGCGGACACAATGAAAAGAAGGACTCTTATTACTATCGACCAGTTTGAAAAACGCTTAGTGATCTTTGAAGAGGTTCTACGCGTCCTTTAGTTTAAGAGGGGCTGAATATTCCAAAAGTTCTTGAGAGGGTTCTTGTTAACCTTAAGTAGTTTGGAGGGTCCTTAAATAGTTCAAAAGGTCCTGAATCTTCTAAAGAGTTTCGTCCAGAGGTCCCTGAGAAGGTTCTGGTAATCCTTTTGGAGGTGTCAGAGGTCATTTTAGAGTTCCCATTGGGTCATGAAGTCCCTGGGGTTAATGAGGAGGTCCATTGCCATTCCTCATTAAGTTCTGGAAGATATGACATATAGGGGTGGGCGATTTCTTTCTTTAATATGCATCACATGAGACAAACACCTGAGAAAAGCCACCACAGTATCGCAGAATCTCTAATTGGTAGACACTCTTTCTGTGCACAGTATAAAACCTCATATTGCCCAACCCTAGATCCAGGTGTGCTTTATGTAACTTTCAAAAAGGGACCAGAGATCACAAGATTAGACTTGTCCTTAGAGTTCTTTCATTGATGGTTAAATCATTTCAGTGTTATTTAATGAGTAATAGGGGAACTCAAGGAGGCATTGATGATACTTGAGGACATTGCAGAGGATTTAAGAAGTTACAGCTACAGTTACATTTAAGTCGAGGCTAATAACACTACTTTTTACAGCTGCTTACCCAGAAGCCTTTTAACTTGTTTTAGCACCAATCGTATTTACAATGTCGTTTTTAAACTATTTTATATCTCATTAATGCATTGTTTTTATGAAACTGTTATTCCATTATGTTTATTTATTGTGTTCCTCTCTGTTCTATTATCATGTGTTAATAATCATGTGAAGCACTTTGAATTGCCTCTGCGTCTGAAATGTGCTATATCAATAAACGTACCTTACCTTACAGCAGTCGTTAAAGAGGTTCAAGAAGTCCTGAACGATTTTTTAGGTGCCTTTTGTGCGGGAATACTACATTATTAAATGTTTCATTGATCTTGAAGTGTTTCCCAAGGTCTTGGCTGCAGTGTTAGTGGAAGAGGATACAGTTAACTTAATGATATATATTTGACTTGTGAGTTGTCTGAGTGCATTGAGTGCATTGAGGTCATTAAGTTTAAGGTTCAGACATGGTGATCACTTATGGTTTGTAAATATGTTAATCAATGATCGACCTCATTCTTATATGTTGTCCTGACCGTCATTTGATTACAGCAGCAGAGAAGCCAGTATAGCAAGAAAAGGAAATAAACAACAAATGACTATTTACTCTGTAAGTATAAAAGGGCTGGATATAAAATATAAAATGTGTCCAAGAGACGACAGTCAGTTGTTCGAGTTACATCGCTGTCTATCTTATGTCAGTTTATTGATCTGTACTTATCACTCTTCTCTGTGATGACCCCTGTTTAAAGTCCAGACATAAAATATATTATTATCATAATAACTGACCTGTTCCAGGTGAAGTCAACGTTTTAACAAGGTGATATTGTACCTTATATATTGCATAATGTATTCCTGAGAATGATAATAAAACGGTTGGAAGTTCAGAGTTTGAATTGAAGTGCAGAGTCATGTTTGGCACAGGTGAGCTATCTATTCCTGTACCTGTGTTCTGGTACAGTATGTGGGCCAGGTGAGCTAAGCTAAGTTAGTGCTTGGCTGCAGTCACTGAGGGTTTTGGCAGACAAACAGAGAGCTGGAACTACGCATTCTGGTACTCTGAGAAGAAAATAAATACATCTATTACTACCCGACATATTAATAATATTTTATGCCATTGTTTGTTTTTCACTTTGTTCTGACATCTTTCTGAGAAGAGCAAAGAGGAGATAGTCTGTGTGACTTACTTTAAATTGTGGGTAAGGGTAGATAGCTCCCATTGTTCTGTGACCTGTCAATCATCAAACCGGGGGTCATATTTCATTATGTGTTCATTTGTATCTGAAGTTGTATCCATGGATGTATAAAGAATAGTTCTACCGCAAAGTTATTCTCCGTGGGGACTTCCGGCAACAATCTTGATTCTGATTGGCCAGAAGACTCGAAAAAACATCAGCAAAGATGTTTTATTGAGAAGATGATCACTACGTGACTACTGGTCTCCGGTACTTCCAGTCCAACGCCCACTGCATGCACAGCGTTAGAAAATTGGGCCTTCAAAATAAAAGTTTGACTTTTTCCCCCCCCACCAGTTGAGAACCACTGCGTATAGACTATACTATACATATTTGATTATCAGTTGCAGCGCTCGTTCTATCTACAGCTTCTGTCTATGCAAATCACCTTTCTTTTTCAATTATTCATTTTATTTCAAATTTGAAGAACAAGATCAAATGCGCACAACGCAAGGACCAGTACGCCTCAAATAATTAACGCTAATATATAATATATATAAAATCTACTTGCTTAGGAGACCTTTTTGCAAACATTGTTGACAGGACTCAGGTTCCTTTACATCGGCATGCAAGTCATCAGAGAACAGTTTTATTCGTCCAGTTAATTTCCTTTAAATCATGGGTCCTTTTAACATAAGACAATGTAGTACTCGTATATCTGACGAATACGTCTTTGTACCTTAATTAAGGCTCTTTGTGTCCTCCGTGTGTTGGCAGCAGATCAGATGGAGGCGAGCCAAATGTGTTACAGTTCAGGACACAAACTGAGCTGAACTCCATCACTGCTGATAAAACATTTACTGAAAGAAAGTCTAAAGAGGTCCTATTATGTTTTTGGGGGGTTTCCCTCTCCTGTAGTGTGTTATATATGTTTTAGTGCATGTAAATGGGCTGCAGAGGGTCAAATCCCCATATTCCCCAAAAATATATTTATGTTAAACAAGATTCAAGGGTTTATTGTCGTGTGCACATTAGCTACAGGGTAGATATGGCAATGAAAAACGTAAGTCCCAGGCTCCCCCAACAATGCAACATGAATATGTATAGGACATAGAACAAATACAACCAATACAAATAGTTCAGAAATCACAGAATAGAAATAAAATAGTGCAAGAGAATGCTGCAAGTAAATACAAATAAAATATAAATATTGCAAGAAGAGCCTATAAACACATAAATGCAATATGATATATAGATAAATAAATTGTAATTGCCGAGAGACGTCTGCCACAGATTCAGACCTCTCTCGACTAACTGAGGTGCACACATTCTTGTCGCTGTCCCCAGAAGGTGTGTGCGGGGATTGGAGAGTCGAGCCCGGCATGCTCCAATCCAGATCTTCGGTCACGCCTACCGGGGAAGGGACAGGAAACTGGCATCCAATGGCGTCTGGGCAACGGCACAGCTCATATACATATATAATACACAGCTGCAAACACGTATAGACAGGTTAATGGGCAGATAGAAGGCGGCGGCCGTAACAGATGCAAACAGATGAATGTTATGGATGTTCTTCACGGAGTTCAGGTGTTTAATAGTCCTGTGGCCAGTGGGATGAAACTGTCCCTGAGTCTGGTGGTTTTAGTCAGACGGCAGCAGACAGAACAGTTTGTGGCTTAATAAGAAAAAGAAAGTTAAGTGCAGGACGTGTTGCAGAGTATTTCTATCCAGTCATTTTTCTTCCTTTAACTTGTGATTATTTACTAATGTTTCGCTGTATTATCTTTTTCTTTCTCTGAGTCTGGTGGTTGTTGTCCTGATCCAGCAGTTTGTTATTGGGGTGATGGGGGTCTTTTATAATCCTGAGGGCTTTCTTCCTGAGCCGCTGGGAGTAGAGATCCTCCATGCAGTTTTCACCACCTTTTTATTTATTTTATTACTGTACATATTTTATTTCAATGTAAATACTGCATGAAAATAAATCCAATATCAGCTTATCTTAAAAAATATCTGCACTGTTTGTTCTTTGATTAACTTAGTAACAACTTATTGCAAATAAAAAGCGCACCAAAAGCTAATTTTGGCCGTTTATCTGATGCTATTACAAGCTTAGCGCTACAGCTGATAGCAAAATGATAACAAGATAATAAAGTATGATAAACACTTTTAAAATAAAAGGTGTTGCTGAGGTCTTTGCAGAGAGTTATTAGCTCGTCATCAGTCCCTCGGCCCTGCTGTGCTTAGCCTAGTGACTTACTGCGGATTAGCCAGTTTAGCTAGCTAACTGTAGCGTTGCAGCTTAGTGCGCTAACTGCAGCCGCGGAAATTATTCCCGTCTATTTCTGCACCCGTCTCACTTTCAGCTCTGAACTAACATGTCACCCAACCTGTGGCTCAGTAGATAAAGATGATCTAATTAAACCTGACATTCTCAACTTTGATTAACCCTCCTATTGTCTTAGTTTCCCCCCCTCTTACTTTGGTGTTCGCGGTCAAATTTGACCGGTCCTGTTTTAACTGCTATTACATTAACACAAAAACCATTAATCATCACCGAATTTCATTTAACACCCTTTCAAACTGTACATATTGTATCAGACTACTGGTATACATGAAACACTGCAGTAAATATACAAAGAACAGACACTGAACATGTATTGCGTGTGCCAGGTGTGATCCATGTGGGGGCATGGGCACATAAGAGCGGGAAATGTATGAAATTGTTCTGTTTGTGTGTGTGTGTGTTTGTGTGTGTGTGCCAGGTGTGATTCACATGGGAGGATTGGGCACATAGGGGGGGACACACCTAGAGTATGTGTGTGTGTGTTTATGTGTGTGTTTTATCTGATCCGGATGGTTACTAATTCCTTTTCTTTATGGCGGTCATTTTTGACCGGGAACACCATGGGTGTTACAAAGTTGACAAAAAAAAAATCAAAAATTCAATGAAAGTGGTGATCAGCAATTGTTGTCATATTGTTGATGTGTAAATGTCATTAAATATGACAAGTGCCTTTCTCTCTGCTGATATCTCTGTTATTTTATCCGTTTCTTACTGCATTTAGAGAACCCTTTGGATTCCCGTTGTACCTGAATATAATATACATAATGATCTTCTGATTCAGATTTTTAGATGTAATCTCTATCTAAATAATGGAGAGAAAAAAGATTGTGTGCAGCAGGCAGGAGAGTTTATCAGTATTTGCAGAGAAAATGTCGTTTTTTAAACGATTAACGCCAACAAATACTGATTGAAGCATGTCGTTAGATAAAAACCTGTTGTTTTTTTAAAACAAATGTTGACTTTTGGAGTGGGTTACATTCGGGGTTATTGGATCACGCTAGTCTGAAACAATACTAAGAAGCCACCACTGGATTTAAATCAACAAATAATATTATACTATTAATATTAGTTTGACCTGACCTTAAACACAATGAAGACAGATGCAGCACATTCATTTATCTTTTAAGAGACTTTGCACTAGAAATATATTTTTAAACTAAATGGGATTTTAATTGATGAGCAAATAACAAATTGGTTAGTTAATTTGTTTTTGAGTGCAGGACGTGTTACGGAGTATTTCTACCTTGTCGTGTCATTACTAATGTTTTGCTGTAGCATCTTTTTACTAGTGTGTGTGTGTGTGTGTGTGTGTGTGTGTGTGTGTGTGTGTGTGTGTGTGTGTGCGCACGTTTGTGTGTGTGTGTGCGCGCACGTTTGTGTGAGTTATAAGGCAATAGTACAGTGTAATCCCATCATCACTGAGTTAATGACGAGCGAACAGCATTACACCACTTAGCCGTGTGTGTGTGTGTGTGTGTGTGTGTGTGTGTGTGTGTGTGTGTGTGTGTGTGTGTGTGTGTGTGTGTGTGTGTGTGTGTGTGTGTGTGTGTGTGTGTGTGTGTGTGTGTGTGTGTGTGTGTGTGTGTGTGTGTGTGTGTGTGTGTGTGTGTGTGTGTGTGTGTGTGTGTGTGTGTGTGTGTGTGTGTGTGTGTGTGTGTGTGTGTGTGTGTGTGTGTGTGTGTGTGTGTGTGTGTGTGTGTGTGTGTGTGTGTGTGTGTGTGTGTGTGTGTGTGTGTGTGTGTGTGTGTGTGTGTGTGTGTGTGTGTGTGTGTGGGATTTTTATTGAGCTGCTGTAATGGTCGTCCCCCCGCCACACACACACACTCTGCAATCTTGAATGAACCAGCAGCTGGTGTGTGTTGATGCTAAGCTATGCTAGGCTAACACAAAATAACGGTGTGTATGTAAGTAGAGAAGCATGTTAATGCTAATGCTAACCTTTGTAGCAACTATTTGCTATGTAAAGATACAGATGGAAATGGAAAGAGGAAAGAAAACTGCAATAGAAAATCAACATACAATTTACTTTAAGCTAAAATAAATGAGATCATTTAATAAAATGCTGCAATAAAAATTGTGAAAGTGTCCAATGAAGGAATATTTAAACTATTAACATTTAATTGAATCGGATACACATGAATGTAAAAATAAATACTGTACAGTATAATAACATATCTTAATAATGTGAATTTCAACACATGTAAAAAGATTAAATGCAGTGGATTCAGCATTAGCATCGAGACATCTTGACATCCCTCTTTTTGTGACGTGTTCTTCTGCAATAGTAAAATGGGTGGAAACAAGTATTCATTTGAATTTGCTGATTTTCTCTAAATTACGTAAAAAATTGCACAACATTTGAATGGAAATCTATCCTCCGCCTGACTAGCAGGAATAGGGAGTAGAGGGCGGGACACTTCCTGTTTCCATCTCACTAAAAGCCAGTGTTTGGATCGAGGAGGAGAGATTTAAATGAATTAAATTATAATTTAAAAAAGGGTGTTATGAGAATGCTTTTTTTGTCTGTATAGCAGAGCTTAATATGACCTTCAATATATATTTTAGTGTAAATGCGACTTTGTGGTCTGTGATGTGTTGAACATAGGGTCATACTACTGACAAAAATTACAAATAATCTCCCTCTCCCCCCTCTCTCTCTATTTTCCCTCCCTCCCTCATTGTATAATAGCTCAGTGTGTAATGGCAGCTGCTGTTATGTAACTCCTGGCTCCCACCAATCCTCTCTCCCTCTCTCTCCCCCTGTCTCCCTCTCTCTCCCCCTGTCTCCCTCTCTCTCCCCCTCTCTCCCTCTCTCCTCCCTCTCTCCCTCTATCTCCTCCCTCCCAGTATCATTCCAGTTTGATTCCATTCATTCCAAGTCCTGGTGTAACTGTGACCCAGTTACCCCCTGTTGTGTGTGTGTGTGTGTGTGTGTGTGTGTGTGTGTGTGTGTGTGTGTGTGTGTGTGTGTGTGTGTGTGTGTGTGTGTGTGTGTGTGTGTGTGTGTGTGTGTGTGTGTGTGTGTGTGTGTGTGTGTGTGTGTGTGTGTGTGTGTGTGTGTGTGTGTGTGTGTGTGTGTGTGTGTGTGTGTGTGTGTGTGTGTGTGTGTGTGTGTGTGTGTGTGTGTGTGTGTGTGTGTGTGTGTGTGTGTGTGTGTGTGTGTGAACCCTCCATCACACCAATTAAAATACCAACGAGAGAGAGAGCATTCCTAATTGTTCATTCATGTCTCTTGCAACAGTTCAGAGTAAAGGAGAGGAAGCATTTTTTGATTCATTCATTAATTTAAAGGGTTAGATTCAGCTCATTTTCAGGTGTATATCAGTATGTAGTGTCTCTACTTTAAAGAGTCCTCTCCTGCTGATGTTCAGGTGTTTATCAGTATGTAGTGTCTCTACTTTAAAGAGTCCTCTCCTGCTGATGTTCAGGTGTATATCAGTATGTAGTGTCTCTACTTTAAAGAGTCCTCTCCTGCTGATGTTCAGGTGTATATCAGTATGTAGTGTCTCTACTTTAAAGAGTCCTCTCCTGCTGATGTTCAGGTGTTTATCAGTATGTAGTGTCTCTACTTTAAAGAGTTCTCTGCTGCTGATGTTCAGGTGTATATCAGTATGTAGTGTCTCTACTTTAAAGAGTCCTCTCCTGCTGATGTTCAGGTGTATATCAGTATGTAGTGTCTCTACTTTAAAGAGTCCTCTCCTGCTGATGTCCAGGTGTATATCAGTATGTAGTGTCTCTACTTTAAAGAGTCCTCTCCTGCTGATGTTCAGGTGTTTATCAGTATGTAGTGTCTCTACTTTAAAGAGTTCTCTGCTGCTGATGTTCAGGTGTATATCAGTGTGTAGTGTCTCTACTTTAAAGAGTCCTCTCCTGCTGATGTCCAGGTGTATATCAGTATGTAGTGTCTCTACTTTAAAGAGTCCTCTCCTGCTGATGTCCAGGTGTATATCAGTATGTAGTGTCTCTACTTTAAAGAGTCCTCTCCTGCTGATGTTCAGGTGTTTATCAGTATGTAGTGTCTCTACTTTAAAGAGTTCTCTGCTGCTGATGTTCAGGTGTATATCAGTGTGTAGTGTCTCTACTTTAAAGAGTCCTCTCCTGCTGATGTTCAGGTGTTTATCAGTATGTAGTGTCTCTACTTTAAAGAGTCCTCTCCTGCTGATGTTCAGGTGTATATCAGTATGTAGTGTCTCTACTTTAAAGAGTCCTCTCCTGCTGATGTTCAGGTGTATATCAGTGTGTAGTGTCTCTACTTTAAAGAGTCCTCTCCTGCTGATGTCCAGGTGTATATCAGTATGTAGTGTCTCTACTTTAAAGAGTCCTCTCCTGCTCATGTTCAGGTGTATATCAGTATGTAGTGTCTCTACTTTAAAGAGTCCTCTCCTGCTGATGTCCAGGTGTATATCAGTATGCAGTGTCTCTACTTTAAAGAGTCCTCTCCTGCTGATGTTCAGGTGTATATCAGTATGCAGTGTCTCTACTTTAAAGAGTCCTCTCCTGCTGATGTTCAGGTGTATATCAGTATGTAGTGTCTCTACTTTAAAGAGTCCTCTCCTGCTGATGTTCAGGTGTATATCAGTATGTAGTGTCTCTACTTTAAAGAGTCCTCTCCTGCTGATGTTCAGGTGTATATCAGTATGTCGTGTCTCTACTTTAAAGAGTCCTCTCCTGCTGATGTTCAGGTGTATATCAGTATGTAGTGTCTCTACTTTAAAGAGTCCTCTCCTGCTGATGTTCAGGTGTATATCAGTATGTAGTGTCTCTACTTTAAAGAGTCCTCTCCTGCTGATGTTCAGGTGTATATCAGTATGTAGTGTCTCTACATGTTTCCATGCTTTAATGTTCAAATAGCTCTTTATTTTTCTCAAACTGCCTGTGCTGCAGCACCTCTTTTCACCCTCTGTCTGAAACCAGTTGTGATTGGTCAACCGCTTAGAGATGTCCCGCCCCTTAGCCTATCACGTACAATGTGAAGCAGTGGGACAGAGAGAAAGAGAAAGGATGAGGAAGGTGAAGAGTCACTTCCTTCCTGTTCTGTTACATAAATCTTTCTTCGTGATGCTGCTGAAATAAACATGAGACCCAAATTGCTACCAGAGTCAGTCTGACTTAAAGACAGGCAGCGTTAAAGGAGCAGACCGCGGTATAATGCTTCATAATGCTTCATAATGGTAACATAGCAAATAGAGAGGTGAAGGAATGAGTCCTTAAACCAGGAAATGAGTTAGCATTTTAGCACTTACTGTTCTCTCGTCTGGATGTCAATGGTTTTTTTAATGTGTTTTTGGTTAGAAGCCTGAAATAAGGTCTGTGGTTAACACAAGCTGAAGATTATTTAACATTTTATTCTAAAATATGTCAGTAAAACCCCACTGGTGAATTAAAAAACTGCGGTTACGGTGGTGACGTGAAGTCATGTGACCGTGCTGTAGTTCCTTTATAGCCCAACATTAGCCACCTTTAGCTTAGCGGTGGTGACGTGAAGTCATGTGACCGTGCTGTAGTTCCTTTTATAGCTCAACATTAGCCACCTTTAGCTTAGCGGTAGTGAGATGAAGTCATGTGACCGTGCTGTAGTTCCTTTATAGCCCAACATTAGTCACCTTTAGCTTAGCGGTGGTGACGTGAAGTCATGTGACCGTGCTGTAGTTCCTTTATAGCCCAACATTAGCCACCTTTAGCTTAGCGGTGGTTACGTGAAGTCATGTGACCGTGCTGTAGTTCCGTTATAGCCCAACATTAGCCACCTTTAGCTTAGAGGTGGTGACGTGAAGTCATGTGACCGTGCTGTAGTTCCTTTAAAGCCCAACATTAGCCTCCTTTAGCTTAGCGGTGGTGACGTGAAGTCATGTGACCCTGCTGTAGTTCCTTTATAGCCCAACATTAGCCACCTTTAGCTTAGCGGTGGTGACGTGAAGTCATGTGACCGTGCTGTAGTTCCTTTATAGCCCAACATTAGCCACCTTTAGCTTAGCGGTGGTGACGTGAAGTCATGTGACCGTGCTGTAGTTCCTTTATAGCCCAACATTAGCCTCCTTTAGCTTAGCGGTGGTGACGTGAAGTCATGTGACCGTGCTGTAGTTCCTTTATAGCCCAACATTAGCCACCTTTAGCTTAGTGGTGGTGACGTGAAGTCATGTGACTGTGCTGTAGTTCCTTTATAGCCCAACATTAGCCACCTTTAGCTTAGCGGTGGTGACGTGAAGTCATGTGACCGTGCTGTAGTTCCTTTATAGCCCAACATTAGCCACCTTTAGCTTAGCGGTAGTGAGATGAAGTCATGTGACCGTGCTGTAGTTCCTTTATAGCCCAACATTAGCCACCTTTAGCTTAGCGGTGGTGACGTGAAGTCATGTGACCGTGCTGTAGTTCCTTTATAGCCCAACATTAGCCACCTTTAGCTTAGCGGTGGTGACGTGAAGTCTTGTGACCGTGCTGTAGTTCCTTTATAGCTCAACATTAGCCACCTTTAGCTTAGTGGTGGTGACGTGAAGTCATGTGACCGTGCTGTAGTTCCTTTATAGCCCAACATTAGCCACCTTTAGCTTAGCGGTAGTGAGATGAAGTCATGTGACCGTGCTGTAGTTCCTTTATAGCCCAACATTAGCCACCTTTAGCTTAGCGGTGGTGACGTGAAGTCATGTGACCGTGCTGTAGTTCCTTTATAGCCCAACATTAGCCACCTTTAGCTTAGCGGTGGTGACGTGAAGTCATGTGACCGTGCTGTAGTTCCTTTATAGCTCAACATTAGCCACCTTTAGCTTAGTGGTGGTGACGTGAAGTCATGTGACCGTGCTGTAGTTCCTTTATAGCCCAACATTAGCCACCTTTAGCTTAGCGGTAGTGAGATGAAGTCATGTGACCGTGCTGTAGTTCCTTTATAGCCCAACATTAGCTTTTTACCTCTGGAGATTGCATTTACGCCTGAACTATCATCAGGTGGTGTTAATATGTGGAGATTATCCTACTGAACAAAATGTGTAAGCATCATAAACTTGTGTTTATTTTTTGCAAAATTACATAATCCAATGGAAAGATCCCTTGGCGTTTTCTCGATGAAACCCTTGCGATGCTTACTTCTAGGTGGGCCTACAACAATACATCATCACTGAACTACGCCATACTTTCAAGTCTGCTCTTGACTTCATATATGATGTTGAAACTCCTTTTATTAACATGAAATGATCCTTTTCTCCTGCAGGCGTCTTCCTGATCCCTTACATGCTGATCGTGTTTGTCGGAGGAATCCCGGTCTTCTTCCTGGAGATCGCTCTGGGACAGTTCATGAAAGCCGGCAGTATCAACGTCTGGAACATCGCTCCACTCTTTAAAGGTGCAGTACGCCACAAATGTTTTGTTTTAAAACCACAAAACGTTGACTTTGTAGCATCTTTACAAATACAATGAAACTTGGAAGCTTACCTCAAAAACGTGACAACATTTCACACAGTAGGGAGAATTTAAGAATGGATTGAGCTCGATAATGAATTCATGAATTGTGCATCACTTGCAGCTAATATTTATATTCTGCACTTTCTTTTTGAATCACGATTAATTGTGCAGCCCTGCTATCTGCCCAGACTCTTAACATATATTTTGCAAATGATATTTCAGCAGAAACACGGCCATAAACAAGTGTAAATCAACACATTTTACAAGTGGTCCAAGTACAGTGTGCACACATTCTTAAGTGAACAAATAAAAAGCGGCATTGACTTCTTTCAAATGAAAACCATTGACTTCCCTGTTTGAGGTCATGTTGTCTTGACTACAGGTATACATTTGTGGACGCAGTAATCAGGTGAAGGTCAGTCTGCAAACACACATTTCTATCTAAGTTTATCTGAAGTTGATTATCTGTGATATGCTGCTGTATACGTGCTTGCAGACACGGCTGGAAAATTACCAGGGAAACGCACACACACACACACACACACACACACACACACACACACTTCTTTCATGCCGCCCAATTCCTTTACATCTCTATTAGTGTTACACACACACAGTGATTATCAGATGCTGGATCTTTACAGGTGACCACATGACTGTTAATGACATGTGTTTTAGTGTGTGTGTCAGTGTGTGTACATCAAAGACCACCTTCTTCTGACCTTTAAACTTCAGGTGGTATTGACACAGCTCCGCCTTCCCATTCATACAGCCTGATTTATAAGGAAACAACACCAACAGTCAACACCCCGATGATTGATCTGCTCTGAGAGCATTTAAGGCGAAATTAGTTTTACCTGATTGTGTCACTAGAAAAAGATCATCATCCATAAATGGAAATATATATATATCCACTCCAAAATCGAATGGGTTCTTCCTTGGCGAATGATACACCCGTTCCCCAAGTATAATTAAAATCCTGCCAGTAGTTCTACTTTAATACTTTAATCCTGCCTAACGGACAACAAACAAAGCTAAAAACATGGCTTCTTTGACGATTGTACCAATACTAGGAGGTGTTAAATACAGAATCTGTGCACATGTGTGACAAGCCAAAGTGGAATAAATTAAAATCCTCCATTTGTATTTCCCAAAGCTTGTGTTGCCTGGTTAGTTTCTGACCCCTCTTCTCATGTCTTCCTCAGGTCTGGGTTACGCCTCCATGGTGATAGTGTTTTTCAGCAACACCTACTACATCATGGTGTTGGCCTGGGCCTTCTACTACCTGATCAAGTCCTTTAACTCCACCCTCCCTTGGTCCACCTGCGACAACGAATGGAACACACCCAACTGCATCCAGATCTTCCGCCACCAGGACTGCATCAACGGCTCGCTGGCCAACGATACTATCAACGGAAACATGACCTGCGCCGAACTCGCCAACGCACGGTCGCCCATCATCGAATTCTGGGAGTGAGTTCTGTTTAATTTGCCTTTGGGTTTTGGTGAACAAGTAAGCGTGGGTTGAACTGAAACTGTTGGTGTGAACAGGCCCGTACCCAGGATTTCATAAATACCGAGGTCCAAAACATGCTAGGGGAGCTCGGGGGCAGGTCCCCCCAAAATAATGTGCGCACACAAAAGCATTTAACTCTGGGCTCAGCAGGTGAGAAACTAAAGAGGGGCTTCCACATGTGGCAGACCAGGTGTTGCTGCAGGATTTGGCACCCCCACTATAACTACGTCCAGGGTGGTCGTACTGTCACCAACATCACACTGGTGTTTGCTGTCCCCCCTGTAGTGTGTGCACACAAAAGCATTTTACTCTGGGCTCAGCATATATTCATATATATATTTTTAAATTATTCTTTGCCTTTCAAAAGCATTACATCATTATTTACTCAACACGAAAATAACTTAATGAAAAGTATTTATTTCACCTTCCCTTATTATACATCCATGGGTACAAGTCCGGACTGCGGCTGTTTGTTGATAAATTGATGTCGTCTTCTTCTGTTTGCTTTAATGTAGGCTACTTAGTTGTGTAGCGCCCCCACTGCCAGTAAATGGAAGTACTACAAAGAACCCTGTTAATTATGTGCAGTTATTTCACGAGTTTTATTATATACACCTCGAAAAAATTACCGAGGTCCGGACCTTGGTGACCTCAATGGTCTGTACGGCCATGGGTGTGATTAGTCCTGATTAATTTGGGGTTTTATCTTGATTCTCGGTTGGTGGGTCTTTGGGTTTCCGGGTCTTTGTTGTCTTGGGGTTGTTGAATAATTATTTACTTTAGGTTCTGGTTAGAGGGTTTTTGAGTTGAAGTTGAGCTTTTGGGGAACAAGTAAGCTTGGGTGAGTTTGGTTTGGACTGGAACTGGTATTTTAATTAGTCCTGATTAATTTGGGGTTTCGTCTGGGTCTTTGGGTTTCGGTTAATGGGGCTTTGTCAGTCAAAGTCAACTTTATTGTCAATCTTTCAGTTTGTGTGTACAGACAGAGAGATCGAAATACCGATTCTTGTTTAAGTTCTGGTTAGTGGGTTTTTGCGTTGAGGGATGTTTAAGAATTAGTTTTCTTTGGGATCCTGTTATTGGTTCCATGTCTTCTTCAGGGATGATAACGAATTGTTTTCTTTAGGTTCTGGTAAGTGGGTCTTTGTTGTCTTGGGGTTGTTGAATAATCGTTTACTTTAGGTTCTGGTTAGAGGGTTTTTGAGTTGAAGTTGAGCTTTTGGGGAACAAGTAAGCTTGGGTGAGTTTGGTTTGGACTGGAACTGGTATTTTAATTAGTCCTGATTCATTTGGGGTTTCATCTGGGTTTTTGGTTGGTACTTTTCATTAAGTTATTTATCACAACGTTTGGAAATAACAAGAACAAAAAGTTATATAAAGCGTAAATAATTGCTAAAATGTGCAGGCTAGTAAAGTCCTGCACTCAAAATCCTATTACTTAGGAAGTATAAGCATAACAATTTCATTTAAGCACTAACGTTAAAAGTACTTATTCTGCAAAAAGGCCAATTTTAGAACATTCATATTATTGAATTATAAATATTGATGCCATAATGTAGCTTTGTTTTCTTACAATATTTCCATCAGAGATGTAGTGGGGTAGAAGTATAAAGTAGCATAACATGGAACTATTCAAGTAAAAGTAAAAGTTTATCAAAATTATACTTAAGTACAGCACCTGAGTAAATACTAGTACTCAATTCTGTCTATAACTAATGCTGAGAAAACTTCTTTAAAATGGAAAACAAACTTGCAAAATAGGGAACAAGACACTGTTTCCATGAATATTGACTAAAACAGTTTCATCCTCTTTTCACAAAATGTAAAAAATACTTATTGAATAGCTGCAGCTTTATTACAGTTTATATTTTCTTATATAAACATGCGGAGAGTTCAAACTGCAGACTGCAGACGTGACCTTCGTGTTACAGTTTAGTGTTTATCTGTCATTTCTGCAGATTATGTTTTATTGCTGCAGCAGATTAACCTCCTCCTGGTGTAAATCTCTTGATCCCGTCTGAAACACGGTGCTGTGTTCCTCACTGCTACAAAACCCCCAAAACATCAACACAGTCCACGTGGAAGCAGAGAAGGAAATAAGGCCTTGACACACTTACACAAGAAGACTTTTATCCGCAGATCCAGAAGGACTGCTATCTTATTAAAGCAGATTTAGAAGGCTTATTGCTATCAATAAAGTTTGATTAGATGTGATACAAACTCATAAAGGACTGTAAAAGGATTAGTGATCAAACTAGTTTCTGACACACCAGGTCCTGGTTTTAAAGGAAAATATGGTTTTATTCTATATTTTCTTTCATGTTTACATCATTATTGAGATCATGACGACGACTTTCACTTTTAAAGGGGCCCTAATATGCTTTGTTGGATTTTCCCTGGACTGTACCGTGTTCTATAACTTTTAGTGCATGTAAATGGTCTGCAAAGGCTAACATCCCTGTTTCCTCCTCTGTACAACACAATCCGACCACTTTTTGAACATTAAAGCATGGAAACATGTCACTGTAGAGACACTACATACTGATATACACCTGAACATCAGCAGGAGAGGACTCTTTAAAGTAGAGACACTACATACTGATATACACCTGAACATCAGCAGGAGAGGACTCTTTAAAGTAGAGACACTACATACTGATATACACCTGAACATCAGCAGGAGAGGACTCTTTAAAGTAGAGACACTACATACTGATATACACCTGAAAATCAGCAGGAGAGGACTCTTTAAAGTAGAGACACTACATACTGATATACACCTGAACATCAGCAGGAGAGGACTCTTTAAAGTAGAGACACTACATACTGATATACACCTGAACATCAGCAGGAGAGGACTCTTTAAAGTACAGACACTACACACTGATATACACCTGAACATCAGCAGGAGAGGACTCTTTAAAGTAGAGACACTACATACTGATATACACCTGAACATCAGCAGGAGAGGACTCTTTAAAGTAGAGACACTACATACTGATATACACCTGGACATCAGCAGGAGAGGACTCTTTAAAGTAGAGACACTACATACTGATATACACCTGAACATCAGCAGGAGAGGACTCTTTAAAGTAGAGACACTACATACTGATATACACCTGAACATCAGCAGGAGAGGACTCTTTAAATAAACAGAGCACTGCTTTCACTTCCAAGTTGTGCTTGTGAACCATATTTCAATAAACTGACATTTGATGTTTATGAATGGTGATGACGATGCCATCTACTTAACAAGACGGGCAGGGATATAAACTACAATAAAAGAACATAAATAAAATAAACACTGCTTTGTTTGAGACCTACCTTATATACTTTGCACACGGACATGTCTAAATATGTATTAATATTCATCATTATCTTAACTCATGTGTGAACTCAACTAGTCCTTTTATCTCGTTTATCCTTTCCTATGTTTCTTGTTTACACTGTTACTACTGTTGAACTATTACCTCTCCGGTGCTTCCCTTTCATGCCTGTGTTGACGCCTGGATTTCCCGATTGGGATCAATAAAGGCTTTTCTTATCTTATCTGTGATGTTAACCTTTATTTTCTCTCCGCGCAGGAACAAGGTGTTGAACATCTCCTCTGGTCTGGGGGAAACTGGAGAGTTTAACTGGGAGCTGATGTTGTGTCTGATCGCCGTCTGGGTCATGGTTTACTTCTGTGTTTGGAAGGGAGTCAAATCCACTGGGAAGGTACACAAACATTTCATCTTTTGCTGACAATAAGTTATGTTTATTTATGTATTTTATAATGTTCCTGACAAATGTAAGATTTCCTTTATTTCTATGCAACATGAACATTTATTAGGACACTTCTATGCTATTTCCAGTCCTCTGAATCACCCCTCACTCCTTACATTTTCCAGTGATGCCAAAAAGGTCTTGTGTTGTATTAGTTATAATCTAAGCACACTGCATGCTCTATACAACACTAATATTTGATATCAAAGTAAATCCTTGGAACTGTAATTTATTCTCCAAATGTATCCCAAGGTTCGCGACCTTTAGGGAGGTTACTCCCAACAAGATATTTAATACAATAATATAAACAAATTTTACTATCTTATAAGTAGTATAAATAACAAATAATTTAGTGTTATTAAATTAAGAAAATGTTCAAGTTAAAGGGGACCTATCATGCTAAATGCACTTTTTGATGTCTTTTATACATAACTATGTGTCCCCGGTGAGTCAGGGAACTCACGCAGCATCAGAAAATAAAACCCTCTCTCTTTTCCTCCGTCATCTTTTAAAAACGAGCGGATACAGATTTTCTGCCGATATTACGTCATTTCGGATGGTGGACCCACCGAGAGTTGCTATCAGAAACAATGCCTGACGTGTTTTGGATGTAATCTCGTCTTTGTTTACATTAGCAAGCCTCGCTAACACTCAGAGCTAACCTGCACTGGAGAGAGCATGTGTTTAAAAAGCAGGAAATAAAAAAGGAACTCACCTTGTGATAAACCTGAGAGAGAAATGGCATTTGAGCTCCATACTGTTTTTGTTTTTTTCAAGCTAAGGACCCAGAATCTGCGTTTCTCCAACAGGGCTGGAATAGAGGGGTCTGAGGGATTTCTAAAATGCATGATCTGTTTGTATTTTGAGCAAAATACATCATGTTTTTATATATTTTTATATATCTGAGACCCATAATATATGCCTAAGAATAGCATGATAGGTGACCTTTAAAACAATTCCTGGAAAATGGTAAATGTGTTTTCATTCAAGCAGAATGAATGAATAAATCAGAAATAATCCTATCCTTAATGAAACTACACATTCCTCCAAAAACAACAATTACATTTTTTCATTTTTCAAATCTGTTTGGTGAAGCTTTTAGGGTCCCATCTTTGAATTAAAGGTGCAAACAAATTATAATAATATGTATATATATAATATTAATAGTTATAACATATATTTTTTAGGACTATTAATAAATTACCCTTTAGGGGGCCTAATTTGAGATGAGTCCCCATAATGTTGGTGTGTTACCGGGTCCCCACAATGTCATTAAAACAAGAACACACCGTACCAGTTTGTGAAATGAGCAACAGCTGGGGTTACAAAACACAGCTGAATGTCAAGAGGCCACCTGACAGCTGACTGATCTATACAGCTACATCATGTCAATAGCCATGTAAACCAAACCACACATCTGCTGTCAGTCTGTCCATGCCTTCTGTTTGATTCAGTTTATTTTAAGGTTTTTATAACTGCCTCCCAAAAAAATAGAATTAAAAAAAATAGATTTGGTAGGTTTTCAGCACATCTGAGGTTCAGAATACAAAATACTTTAGTGTCTTGTGTTTTGCTTATCGTCTTACCTTTCCATAAAAACGTTGGCTTATTCTAAAAAAAAAAAGATATGTTCCCTAAAAAAATCCAACCATCAAATGAGTTTAAAGGAAAGAGACAGAAAAGCTGTGATTCACTGAGTGTGTGTGTTTCATTGGCTCATGACGATGACCATTGTACACACTGCTGTCACATGGCAGGACTAAGCGTTGCCCTGACTACGGCAGGGGGTGGGGCTCAGTGAGGTGGCGCTCTGTGATTGGTCGTCCTGAGGGAGGGCAGCCTGACTGCAGTGGGACGTGACTGAGAGTCACACACTCAGAAATACCTGCTACTGTACTGCACTGTGTGTGTGTGTGTGTGTGTGTGTGTGTGTGTGTGTGTGTGTGTGTGTGTGTGTGTGTGTGTGTGTGTGTGTGTGTGTGTGTGTGTGTGTGTGTGTGTGTGTGTGTGTGTGTGTGTGTGTGTGTGTGTGTGTGTGTGTGTGTGTGTGTGTGTGTGTGTGTGTGTGTGTGTGTGTGTGTGTGTGTGTGTGTGTGTGTGTGTGTGTGTGTGTGTGTGTGTGTGTGTGTGTGTGTGTGTGTGTGTGTGTGTGTGTGTGTGTGTGTGTGTGTGTGTGTGTGTGTGTGTGTGTTTCTGGTCTCAATACAAACCAAACAGAGTTCACACGGCTCTCAGGACCAACAGAAACAGTTTATTGTTGACGGTCAGCAGGAGGCTGAAAGATGAGTGTTGGAGAGACAGAGGGGCGAGAGACAGCAGGGGAGAGAGAGAAAGAGAGAGACAGAGGGGCGAGAGACAGCAGGGGAGAGAGAGAAAGAGAGAGACAGAGGGGCGAGAGACAGCAGGAGAGACAGAGGGGCGAGAGACAGCAGGGGAGACAGAGAGAGAGTTCATTCATAAAGCTGCTCCAATAGAGCAATGTCAGCTGGAAAAACAGCTTTAGAATATCTTGTATGACTTTTAAAAGAAAACCTAATCATGTATGTTAAGCGCTTTGAGCACCAGGAAAAGCGCTATATAAATTAAATGTATTATTATTATGTAATTAATTAAAGCTGCATTGAAATATTGTTTTTTGTGTAAAATCTGAAATAAATCCATACTAATAATAATATAAACAATAATAATAAACCTAATTTTACTACAAAGTTGCATCGGCGTATCTTGAAAACAAGATTAAAGAGTCCCTATTATGGTTTTTTGTTCCTCTCTGTGATATAACCATCAAATATAAAGAGTGGAAACTGTTATTAAAGCCGATCGGTCATTTAATAAAGCAAACAAATGTAAAAATGTAAAACAAAGGAGAGGTGTGCTGCTTTATGATTCCTTTTTAAACTCGTTTTTATTTACATTGTAAATACTTTAAAGGTTAGAAACGGATCAATGCAATCATTTTCACGGTTCAACCACAATGAACTCAACCACCTCAGTGTGTCATTGTGTGTGTGTGTGTGTGTGTGTGTGTGTGTGTGTGTGTGTGTGTGTGTGTGTGTGTGTGTGTGTGTGTGTGTGTGTGTGTGTGTGTGTGTGTGTGTGTGTGTGTGTGTGTGTGTGTGTGTGTGTGTGTGTGTGTGTGTGTGTGTGTGTGTGTGTGTGTGTGTGTGTGTGTGTGTGTGTGTGTGTGTGTGTGTGTGTGTGTGTGTGTGTGTGTGTGTGTGTGTGTGTGTGTGTGTGTGTGTGTGTGTGTGTGTGTGTGTGTGTGTGTGTGTGTGTGTGTGTGTGTGTGTGTGTGTGTGTGTGTGTGTGTGTTTTAAACTGAGGGTGTGTGAGATTCGTATAAAAATGTCCTCAGCTGTGAGATGACTGAAACTCGACTCCACCTGGGACCAGACGCTCTCCATGGTGCTGAAACTGCACATTTCTGTGTGTGTGTGTGTGTGTGTGTGTGTGTGTGTGTGTGTGTGTGTGTGTGTGTGTGTGTGTGTGTGTGTGTGTGTGTGTGTGTGTGTGTGTGTGTGTGTGTGTGTGTGTGTGTGTGTGTGTGTGTGTGTGTGTGTGTGTGTGTGTGTGTGTGTGTGTGTGTGTGTGTGTGTGTGTGTGTGTGTGTGTGTGTCAGTCACAGCAGGTTTCATCTGCTTTTGTTTCCTCACATCAGGTTCATGTTTGCTTTCCTTCTCACGGTTGTTTTCTTTAAACCTGATTCTCATGATGGAGCCTCAATCTTTCTCTTTTCCCCCTCTGGGCCATTGGTGTTGACTTACTGTCATAATGAGGAGGTTAAAGTGGGAGAGGAGGGAATAACTGATGATATATAACATTTAATTATGATTTAAGTGTTTCTTTTTCCAAAATAAAGGGAATTGCAACAATTGACATGTTTTAATGTGAATGATACCAAAGTGCAGATGAAAACAATTACTAATTATTAATTAAACATCCGCTGCAACTCTGACTACTTTTAAATCCAGGCTGAAGACTTTTCTTTTTGCTGCTGCTTTTAATTGAACTCTCCATATCTTAAACCGCACTGTAATTTTTATTTGTGTATTTTTTCTTTTAATCTTTATTTTATTATCTCTGCCTTTTAATGCCATTTTCTTAATGTCTTTCATTTATGTAAAGCACTTTGAATTGCCTTGTGTTGAAAGGTGCTATTAAAAAAACTTGCCTTGCCTTCCTATTAAATCAATATGTTTTGTGTGTGTGTGTGTGTGTGTGTGTGTGTGTGTGTGTGTGTGTGTGTGTTTCAGATTGTGTACTTCACAGCGACCTTCCCCTACGTCGTCCTCATCATCCTGCTGGTGCGAGGCGTCACACTTCCTGGAGCGTATGACGGCATCATGTTCTACATCAAACCTGATTGGTCCAAACTGTGGGAAGCTCAGGTCAGTGCGGGTTTACTGCTGCCCTGAATTATGACTCTCAGGGAAAACCTGGTGCCAGAATCAGAACCAAACCAGAGTCTGAAATCACTGATAACTAACTATAGAGAGATATCACCATGTTGTAATGCAGTCCCTATGCATAGTGAGAATTAGACTGTTTTTAACGCAGAAATAAGACATAAACACGCCGCCTGGAAAACAACGCAGAGGGAGAAATACCTTAAAATTTGTATTTTTTTTATTGTAAAATTGTGTCATTACTCAGACATTTTTTTAGTATTTATTAGAAGATGATAATACAAAAACAAATGCTAAAATATTTTCAAAAACTCAGAAATCAAATGAAATAAAGCAGCAGGATAAAAACGACCATGAGCACAAACGCTTTAGGCCCATTAAGATGCGTCTTTAATTGTGTCTATAATGAGAAGATGAAACTTCATTATTGTAAATAATAGCAGGAAAGAAGTAAATGGAGGAGGAAATTAACCTTACAAATTGATACATAGATTTATGAAATATAGGGTTAATAAATAAACAAAACTCTGTCCTGCCCTTGTTCCTATCTGTGTCTTGGTCTCAGTGTTACTCCAGAAGTCTTGAACATATAAAAAGTTATACCGTAAAAAGCCTCGATGTTGAGCTGAGCAGTGAATGCCTCACTCTCCTGTGACCTCTGACCTCTCTCCAGGTTTGGATCGACGCCGGCACTCAGATCTTCTTCTCGTACGCCATCGGCCTCGGAGCGCTGACGGCTCTGGGGAGCTACAACCGCTTCAACAACGACTGCTACAAGTACGAGTTTACGTTTTTACCTCCTTTATCAACCGTTTACTGTGGCTGCGAGGGAGTGCGGTCGTCTTTCAACCAGAAGGTTGTGGGTTCGATTCCCAGCAGCCAACATGTCGATGTTATCCTCGGGCGAGATACTCAACCCTGAGATTGAATGTGTGTGAATGTGTGTGAATGTTAGTTCCTAGGTTAAGGTACTCTGCTCTGTATGAATGGGTGAATGGCTAGGGCTGTACCCAAATATCCGAATATCCGAATATTTGTTCGTTGGAGTACTATTCGGATTTTCGTTTATTTTTTTATTTATTGAAATCTCCAATATCAACGTAAGAGCTTGTGCCTCTTCGGGGGGTGCTAACACTTAACCATAAACGTCATTGTTTACTTTCTCCGTCTTTATATGTAAATATGACTTTTTCTCCGTTAATCTCCGCCACGTTGTTTCCTTAGCAACAACAACTTCCTGTCAACAGCGCTAACTCTCCTTCCAAATAAAAGCATGTCCATACAAAATAGGAAGCCAAGCCAAATTACACTTAAGACATATGCAACTGCAACGAAAGTAACAAACACAATGCGATATCCTTCAAAGAACACAAATTGGGATACATTAACAAATAACTATAAAACAGCAATAATGCAGAATAACAAAATGAATGCTGTGAATAAAACCGAAATACACGTGTTGAAGCGGTTCGCTGCTGATTACTACGCAACCCCCCCCCCCGAATATTCACACCTTTATAATTATTAGGATAAATAAAAACAGGTTTGAGATCATTCCAATGCATAGCCTACTCTAGGACAGTAACCAAACATATCGTTTAAAACTGGAGATATTATATATTGGGTTACTGGGTTATTGGTTATGTTCACAAACTTATTTGATTATTAAAATGTAAACCGATCTTTTTCAGATGGGTGTTTTAGAGTTGTACCCCCTAGACCTAGTCTCTAGTAATTGTGTGCTCAAAGTGCACCAGATTGAAGCATTTTACTTTAAAATGTTAAAATAAATCTTTCTGGGGGGGGGGCGGGCATACCCCCGGACCCCCCAGAGGATGTGACATCCACCCCCCAATTAAAACATGTTCATACAATAATGAATACATTTGAAACCTTCTTTATGTATATAACCAACATGTCAATACGTTTCAGTTGTTGTAGTGTATTTTGTAGAGATTTTTTATTTATTCTTTATATATTCTATTGTTTATTGCTTGGAGGGGGGGGGGGGACCAAATCATAATCTCGCCTAGGGCAACAAAATGTCTAGGACCGGCCCTGGTAAGACCCTCATCATGTGTGAAGCTTTCTCCTGTGGGACTCTATAAACAAACAGCTTTTCATGAGAAAATCATCCCTGCTTTCAGCTTTGTGACGATGTATTTTCCAGCTGATCAACGAGGCGTTTTAAAGACTGTATTCATCTGAAGAACAAGGAGAGCTTTCTGAACAAGAAAAGGAACACTTCATCCTTCAGTTGATCAAAAAACTCTCAGAGTATTGTAGTGGAGCAAACAGTAGAATATCTACCATTGAGATACTTTGGAGTAGAAGTTGCATCAATGGAAATATTCCAGTAAAGTAGAAGTATCTCAAACTTTAACAAGTATCTGAAACTTTAACTTGATCTCAAACGTTACAGCGTTTGAGTTACAGTGATGTACAATTACATCCCATCACTGAAGATGTCACAATATAATAAATGTTCTGACTGTTTTTTTAAACTAAGGCTTGAAATGAAAACACCCTAAGTGAAATAAATCAATAATACTAATAGCCTCCAGGAACATGCTCATGCAACACCAATTTGCTCTTGACCTTTTGTTCGCCTCAAAGGGTGGCCTGTGTCATGTAATTGGTGATTCCTGCTGTACTTACATTCCCGACGCAACCAAGAACATCACTGAAACCGTGCTACATCTTAACAACCTGTTGGCCGACATGAAAGCGAATGACGTATCCAACGAAGGCGGCTGGGACTGGTGGTCCTGGCTCACAGAGGGCGGGTGGGAAGCATGGCTGGCTAGAATAATTACACCCTTGATGATCATTTTCGGACTGATAATCACTTGCACCTGTTTCATCATCCCAGTACTGAAGAAATGCGTTTCAAGCATGATATCCTCAGCTTTCGTTCAGTATGCGGGTATTCCACTACGCGAGACTCTGAGTCACAGCTACGAGGATCTTATGCCGCGTACACCCCACCGTGCAACTGTCCGTGAGCCAGAATCAGAAGGATCCGATTACGATAATATGATATAATCCATGTGAAATAAAGTGTACCCTCCTCTTATGCTTACAGTATATTGGAGTCTGTCCTCCACAAAAACAGCCAGTTTTCTATGATATGTTTGTGATGTGTTTACTTAAACCAGTGATGGGGTGTATTCATTGATGTGTTATATCAGTCTATCCTGTCAATTTTTATTCTTATGATTGATCATAGTATGATCAAAAGGAGGGAATGTAGTGGCAAACTTTATATCCATGTAGGTTAAAACCCTATATGTAAGTGCAGATGTTATATTCTAACTGTATGATCACGTCATTTCAGCAGTTCCTCGAAATGATGTGTTTTGGCTCTATAACCCTTTTTGCAACCATAGCAGTCTCAGATAATATGTATTTTAGCTTACAACCTCTGTCAGCACTTACAACAGTTCCCCTAAGGATGTACTGACACTCATGACCTTTAAACACTAAGGAGCAAGGTCTGGGTGATGTGTTTTAGGTCATGTCCTTTGTCAACTTTATGATTGACACTTTAAGGTCACATAAGGTCTGAACTTTATGAGGGACCGGGGTGCCAAGCACAGGGCAATGGGCAAGTTCCTGTTAGCTTCCCTGTCCCATACTCAAGTTCTCCATTTCTTGTCTCCTCCATCTGCTGCTGACAAAGTTTCTTCACTTCCCCTGTTGAACAAGTTCCTAGTTTAATCTATTAGTGATTGACAGTTTCTGTTCCTTTGGAAATCTTATCTCTCCTGCCAGGGCCCTCCTTCGATAAGTGACGAAATGCTGTTGAACTAACAAGATCCTATATAACCTGTATGCATTTTCTACTCCGTGCGCACTCTTTCAGAATACTCTGTACTCTGTCAGACCTGTGTCTTTGAAGCTTCAAATAAATAACCAGAAAGACAACTCTGCTTGTTTCACCATTTATTATTGATCATTCTGATTCATGTATCTCCACAGTATTAATTGGGTCTAATATTTCCATAACAACACCTCATTGATACTACACAGTTGCATTATGCATAACTGGGAAAATCAACATTAAAACATTTTTGTAACACCTATCCACTGATTTGATTAATTTTGTACTTTTTTTGTACTTCTTCTTACAATTATTTTGTTATTTTTCAGTACGAATGACGTGTATAATATCTATGTTTTATGTTTTAAATGTTATGAGTGATTTATTGCCATTCACTCCCCCCCCCCCCCCCCTCTCTCTCCTGTCCTGCAGAGATGCGTTTGTTCTGGCGATGATAAACAGCGGGACGAGTTTCTTCTCCGGCTTCGTGGTGTTTTCTATTCTGGGCTTCATGGCTAACGAGCAGGGAATTCACATCTCACAGGTCGCTGAATCAGGTAAAACATGAAGTACAAACACCAGCTGTTCCTCTCAAACACACACACACACACTATTTATCTCTTTCTCATGAGGAAAGAAAGATATCGTGGTTTTTCAGCAGCTCCAGTTAGTTTCCTGAATACCTTTAAACCTCAGAGGCTGCTGAACAAAAGCTCTTTATCTCAGTCGGAGGTTAACGCTCCCACACAGGAGGATCACACTGGAAATATTCAGGCCATTTGGCTGCAATTTGTTATTTTTTATTATATTTCCACACACATAAGACAATAAAACACGCATAAAAGAAATCTGAGAAGCCACAGGGGTTATACAAGGAGCTCCCCTAGGAGAAAAGTGTTTTAAAAGTATTTAAAACATGGTGTTTCTTAAAAAGAGACAAAAAGACCAACAGAAACTGACATTGAAATGGTTAAAATCCCAAAAATAAACAACTATTTGGTCAGTTTTTATACCAGTTATTTACTGATTGAAGTTGAAACCTTTTCCACAACAAAACTATGAGGAGAGCTGCTTCCTGAAAGTCCTGATTTTTTTTTTTTTTTTATCATGATTTCGGAAAATAACGTCCTGCACAATGAGTTCTCTCACTGTGAGGCGTTTGAGTACAATAGGAACATTTCACAAGTAGAACAGAGAGTTGTGTGTGTGTGTGTGTGTGTGTGTGTGTGTGTGTGTGTGTGTGTGTGTGTGTGTGTGTGTGTGTGTGTGTGTGTGTGTGTGTGTGTGTGTGTGTGTGTGTGTGTGTGTGTGTGTGTGTGTGTGTGTGTGTGTGTGTGTGTGTGTGTGTGTGTGTGTGTGTGTGTGTGTGTGTGTGTGTGTGTGTGTGTGTGTGTGTGTGTGTGTGTGTGTGTGTGTGTGTGTGTGTGTGTGTGTGTGTGTGTGTGTGTGTGTGTGTGTGTGTGTGTGTGTGTGTGTGTGTGTGTGTGTGAACTGTATGTGTATTAATAGCATTGCAGCACATGACGACGTGACATCACAAACTCCCGGTTATATTTAGTGACTCCACAGAAGGCCTCGCGCTGCAGAGCTCAAGGATTCACGTTCCTCTCATAAATTCATTTATTCTCTCGTCCTTTGTTCATTCATTCTTTACCCTCCATCACGAGAGCTGCTACTTCAGAGCGAGTCTGACTTTGAGTGAAACGTCTCGTGCGTCAGACTGCTGAGTAAGGCGTGCAGGGAAGCAGTGTTAAATAAAATAGCCTCGTGCACCTCTGATTTATGGCGTTAATGACAGGGAATAAGTGTGTGTGAGTGTGTCTGTGTGTGTTTGTGAGGCCCTTGCCTTATTTCATGAGAATAAGCAGTGGATGTAGTGCTGTTGTAAATGTGCGTAATGCTCCTTTAATATCAGGACTCAGCAGGACAGTTTAAATGTTAAATTAAATTCACTGTACATTTTACACATGGAGTTGCTGATTGGATAACACACCTGTCAATCAAGACAAACATGTTACATGCATAGGTTTAAAGGGTCAGTCCGCTAAAGCTCAAATATATTTACACACACACACACACACACGCACACACACACACACACACACACACACACACACACACACACACACACACACACATATTTAATTAATGTATAAAAAAACTGTATAGAATAGAAGAGAATCATGTGAAGAATCATCTGCTTAAAGAAAAATAACAAGCCAATCACAGATCAGTCTCCACTCCGCCACATTCATAAAGAACGTAGCATATCGCCCAGCGTTGCTCTCATCCGCTCAGTGTTGACTTCCTGTGTGTGTGTGTGTGTGTGTGTTTCAGGTCCAGGTCTGGCCTTCATTGCGTACCCGAAGGCGGCGACTCTGATGCCGGTGGCTCCTCTGTGGGCCGCGCTCTTCTTCTTAATGCTGCTGGTGCTGGGACTCGACAGTCAGGTCAGGAAACAGTCGAAATTCACTTCTTGTACGACATACGCTTTTACACTTCAACGGTCAGATCAAATGTGAAATGCGACTTGTAACACAGCAGCTCCATGTGTAACATCAACAGACACAATCCATGAAGAACAAACAACAAACATTTAACATCCCCTCTTCTTCATGTCTCTTCTACATCAACATGTGTCCCCTCTTCTTCATGTCTCTTCTACATCAACATGTGTCCCCTCTTCTTCATGTCTCTTCTACATCAACATGTGTCCCCTCTTCTTCATGTCTCTTCTACATCAACATGTGTCCCCTCTTCTCCATGTCTCTTCTACATCAACATGTGTCCCCTCTTCTTCATGTCTCTTCTACATCAACATGTGTCCCCTCTTCTTCATGTCTCTTCTACATCAACATGTGTCCCCTCTTCTCCATGTCTCTTCTACATCAACATGTGTCCTCTCTTCTTCGTGTCTCTTCTACATCAACATGTGTCCCCTCTTCTTCATGTCTCTTCTACATCAACATGTGTCCCCTCTTCTTCATGTCTCTTCTACATCAACATGTGTCCCCTCTTCTCCATGTCTCTTCTACATCAACATGTGTCCTCTCTTCTTCGTGTCTCTTCTACATCAACATGTGTCCCCTCTTCTTCATGTCTCTTCTACATCAACATGTGTCCCCTCTTCTTCATGTCTCTTCTACATCAACATGTGTCCCCTCTTCTTCATGTCTCTTCTACATCAACATGTGTCCCCTCTTCTTCATGTCTTTTCTACATCAACATGTGTCCCCTCTTCTTCATGTCTCTTCTACATCAACATGTGTCCCCTCTTCTTCATGTCTCTTCTACATCAACATGTGTCCCCTCTTCTTCATGTCTCTTCTACATCAACATGTGTCCCCTCTTCTTCATGTCTCTTCTACATCAACATGTGTCCCCTCTTCTTCATGTCTCTTCTACATCAACATGTGTCCCCTCTTCTCCATGTCTCTTCTACATCAA
The DNA here is from genome assembly GCA_028583405.1 of Pogonophryne albipinna. Taxonomy (NCBI): domain Eukaryota; kingdom Metazoa; phylum Chordata; class Actinopteri; order Perciformes; family Artedidraconidae; genus Pogonophryne; species Pogonophryne albipinna. Next base: position 513,103 of record JAPTMU010000051.1, read on the forward strand.
CATGTGTCCTCTCTTCTTCGTGTCTCTTCTACATCAACATGTGTCCCCTCTTCTTCATGTCTCTTCTACATCAACATGTGTCCCCTCTTCTTCATGTCTCTTCTACATCAACATGTGTCCCCTCTTCTTCATGTCTCTTCTACATCAACATGTGTCCCCTCTGTGGAAAGAGACTCTGAAAGTTTCAGGAACAAAGATTCTCTCTCTTTTTGATCCATTTCTATAAAAACCTGTCTGAAAATGAGCTGATCAGATTTTGGCCACTTTATGATGTCATAACGATGTTTTGTCTTGTGTAAGCATTAGCCAATCAGCAACCAAGGTAACCCCCCCCCCCCCCCTTATCACCTGAATCTCCTCCTAGAGCACCATTGAGTTCTTTTTAACCAAATCTCTCTCAGAGGGGCGTGGGGAGGGGCTCCTTATTTTCATCTAAAGTAACAGACAGAGAATCAGCACTTTGGAAACAGAGGGGATTATGGGTAATGCTGCAATGATCTGTTTGGTGTTTCAGCCAATCAGAGACAGGCTCTGTATATATCTGAGACCTGTGATATATTGAGGAAGAACAGTATGATAGGGGACCTTTAAGATAAGAAGTACTTTTTTGATCCCAATTTGGGAAATAAAGCAAGTTATTATACATAAGTCTGTGAGGGAAGGAATAGTAAACATTAAACTGAATATATAAATGTAAGTGTCCTGTAGGTTCTCTCATCTCTCTGCATGTGTTGTATTTACCTGTGTCTCTGTTTGTCTCCAGTTCGTGGGCGTGGAGGGTTTCGTGACGGGAATCCTGGATCTGTTTCCTGGGAAAAGCCAATTCCGCTACAAAAGGGAAATCTCTGTGGCCGTGTGCTGCCTGCTGTGCTTCATCATCGACCTCTCCATGGTGACACAGGTACAGAACAACCCTCTGGTTCTACGGGTATTCAAAAAAAAACGATTAGAGAAACTGTCTTTTTCGTTTAGAAGGAGTAGCAAGAAAAGTAAATGCAGAGATTTGAAGTTATGACAAACTAACTTACTGAAACAAAAGGTGGTTAATTGGTTACATTTGGTGTCAAATCAACACTTTTGCAGTTAATTCAAACACATCAGAATCAAAATACTTTGTTTTTCCTGGGGAACTTGGGTTTTGCTTCATATTGGAATGAAATAAATAAAAGATAAATCATGTATATATAATTATATAAACATAAGAGGTTCAATTAAAGATTGCATTAACAAGATAATATTAAATAAACATATAAACATAAGAAGTTAAATTGAGAATGAGAAAAAAACGATAAAACACAATACAAATATGTATATAAACATGAGAAGTACAATGTTAAATGTGCACATTGAATTGCAACTACAACATTAAAGGTCACCTATCATGCTATCGTTATATATAAAAACATGTCTATGAAGTGTTTTGCTCAAAATACCAAACAGATCATTCTAGCCATGCCTCATATCCCTCTATTTCACTTCCTGGTTCTAAAGTGCTGATTCTGGGTATAAAGCTTTAAAAAGTAAAAGGAGGGGTCTGAGCTCATGGGGGACCCGGCAGCTACTGTCTAAACTAAATGCTGCCGTGATGAAACGCCATATCATGGATTATCAAGGATTCTCTCTGAAACAGTCTGGAGCTCAAAGGCTTTCTCTCTTGCCGGTTATACCACAAGGTGAGTTCCTTTTTACTTCCTGCTTCTTCACACACATGCTCTCCAGTACAGGTTAGCTCTGAGTGTTAGCGATGCTAATGTAAACACCGACCATATTACGTCCAAAACAGTCGGGCATTGTTTCTGATAGCAACGTTTCTGATTGGGCCGTGGGTCCACATTTCAGATATTACGTCATATCGGACGCAAATCTGGATCAGCTCCGTTGTAGCCCGTTTTTAGAGATTTGGGTACGGAGGAAAAGAGAGAGGGTTTTGTTTTCTGACGCTGCGTGAGTTCCCTGACTCACCGGGGACACATGTTGATGTAGAGAAGACATCACAAAGTGCATTTTGCATGATAGGAGACCTTTAATGTTCAAATATAAGCAATGTATATTAATGTGCAGTTTAATATGCTGTGACACACATCAGATATGCAATACGTCAGAGAAGTGAATAAAGTAGTGTGGGTAATACATCATTGTAGCAAGGCAAGGCACGTTTATTTATATAGCATCTTTCAACACAAGGCAATTCAAAGTGCTTTACAAAAAATGAAAGACATTAAGAAAATGGCATTTAAAATCAGTCATTAAAAAGAAAAGATAATAAAAGAAACATTAAAAGAAAAAATACATGGATAAAAGTTACAGTGCAGTTTAAGATGTGAATAGTTCAATTAAAAGCAGCGACAAAAAGAAAAGTATTTGATTCCAAAATGTAATGGAGTCGAAGTATCCAGACTCAAACTCACAATGTACATTTATATTTTATTTAATATTCCACACTCTCAATGTATTTAATATCCTACTTTATATTGTATTTACTTCAATAGTGTTTTATTTGTCAGACAGTTTATAGGCTTTTTATCTTCACGGTCAACTTGCTGTTTGATTTCTCTTTTGAGATGTTTACATTTTAGAATAGTTTATTTCTACTGCTTTAAAGTCTACGTAGCCTTGTTTTTGATGCTGCTGCAACGCAAACAAATCCCAAATGTGGATCAATAAAGTACATCTTCTCTTAAATAGAAATACTACCTCATTGTAAACACTTGAGTAAATGTACTTTGTTGCATCCACCGGGACTACTTTTATACTTCCTCTTGTCTATTGCAGTCTCTGTGCTTTGTAATGCTGCAAACTCCCATGTTGTGACACTAACAGCGTTCTTACGGTCATTACAAACCTGGGGAAGTCATGGAAATTCTAAATGCTAATTCCAGGCCCTGGAAAAATTATGGAAAACAATATTTTTCCCAAAGTTTTGGAAAAGTCGTGGAAATGTAACTAAAGTTGCATCAAATATAATTTATATTTGATTTAATCGCTGAAATAGTAATGTAATGATAATAAATACTGTATGGTATAGTAATGAAATTAAAATGGCTTTTAACTGACGAGGTGTTTTGCTGGTGAGAGATTTGAGTTGCTTTAGCGTGAAGCTAGTAAGCCTGTTTGATTTGTTTCCTGTTCCATGTTAAAATAAACCATTTTCAGTGGTACGCTGAGAAAGAGTCATGTTTTTGTTCATGGAAAATTAGGTAAAGGTCCTGGAGAAGTCATTGAAAAAGTGTGTGAACCCTGCACTAAGGATCTTATTTACATGTGTTTGTATTTGTACATCTCTCTCTCTTGATGTCTGCAGGCGGGGATGTACGTCTTCCAATTATTTGACTATTATTCAGCCAGTGGGATGAGTCTGTTGTGGCAAGCATTCTGGGAATGCATAGTAGTTGCCTGGGTCTACGGTATGTCACACACACACACACACACACACACACACACACACACACACACACACACACACACACACACACACACACACACACACACACACACACACACACACACACACACACACACACACACACACACACACACACACACATACCATGTATACATCACTTCAGGGGACATTATATTGACTTACATGCATTTCCTGGAGACTTATCCTAACCTTAACCATAACCAACACATGCCTAACCCTTACCCTTACCCTAACCCTTAACCTTAATCTTACCCTAACCCTAACCCTAACCAAATCTTCACCCCAAAATTAATGATTCCCCTCATGGGGACCTCCAATTTGTCCCCATAAGGGAGGCGAGTCCCCACACGTGACTATGTAAACAGATTTAGGTCCCCACAAGTATAGTAATGCTAGGCCACACACACACACACACACACACACACACACACACACACACACACACACACACACACACACACACACACACACACACACACACACACACACACACACACACACACACACACACACACACACACACACACACACACACACACACACAGTGAAGTATGGTGCCCAATGGTAAAGGATCTGATCTCTAAAATAGGTGTGTGAATAGTTGTGTAATGTGGTGTTATAGAAAAGAAGGTCACTTTGTCAAAGTATAGTTTTTCAAAGTTCAAACCGCTGTGGTGTGACGCAGTGTGTCATGAGACGGTCACGTGTTAACATATCTGAGTACAGAAAGTTATAAAGAACAATACATTTTGTTGAAAATCTCAGAAAAAAACACTAAAGTATAGTAAGTAAGTAATAGTATATCACTATAGTTTGTCAGGACACAAAGTTGTAGTACAATTTGTCAAAGTTTTTTTATGAGCAGTAAAGATTTAAGAGTCTCATAGTAAATAGGAAAAGACAACTTAGTATAGTATCTCGGATAAATGGTCCCAGTATTATATGTCGAAAAAATACTGTAAAATATCAGAGAAAACGACAGAGTGAAGTACATCACAAATATATGTATAATGTTCCTGCAGTATTATCAGATCCCCTGATGGTTGCTCCGTCTCTCCTGCAGGTGCCGACCGCTTCATGGACGATGTGGCCCTTATGATTGGCTACCGGCCGTTCCCCTGGATCAAGTGGTGCTGGTCCTTCATCACGCCCGCCGTCTGCATGGTGAGACTCGACAACACGGGCCCCGTAGACATAAACAAAGACAAATAACTGTTTTGTTTAATGCTCTCCAACGCAATATTTTCATTATTCATAATCGGAGTAGAGCTGCTGCTCCTTAATGTTGAGAGGAGCCGGTTGAGGCTTCTGATCAAGACCCTCCGCTGTGGCTTCCTTTAGAGACCCCGGGGTCCACCCAGAACACACCGGAGAGATTATAAATCTCATCTGGCCTGGGAATGCCTCGGGATCCCCGGGAAGAGCTGGGAAATGTTGCTGGGGTGAGAGACGTCTGGTCTACCTTGTTTACCTTGCTGCCACTGACACCGCGATACGAGGCAGAAATGGATAGACTTTGTTAAAAGTAAATTCAGAAATGCATAGTCTAGGGTTTGTCTGGGGCAAATGTGTCTCCAGCTGTTTCTCCTGCCATGACAGCTGGTTTTATGCTGGATGTCCTCTCCTCTCCTCTGCAGGGAATCTTCCTTTTCCACCTGGTGAACTACAAGCCTCTGACCTACAACAACACGTACGTGTACCCGTGGTGGGGCGAGGTGATCGGCTGGTGCATGGCGCTCTCCTCCATGCTCTGCATCCCCGTCAGCATCCTCTACAAGCTGGTCAGCGCCAAGGGCACCTTCAAGGAGGTCAGCACACACACACACACACACACACACACACACACACACACACACACACACACACACACACACACACACACACACACACACACAAACTGGAAAAACAACTTTAAAAACATTGAAAATCTGTGAAACATTTCTCACTGATAATTCTTTACTAATAATATGCCCCAGTTGTTTTTAAAACGTTTTATTGTATTACCTTAAGTGCTGTACTTCAGTAAAACAACATTGGTAATAGTTACTTTGCAGATTGAGATCATTAATACTAAAATATTCAAAACAACATATTTGTAAATGACTCTTCTTGACTGTATATGGGATATTTAAGACGATCCTTCTTTATCGGCTGCATTGATGAATATATTCACAAATGAGTCGTTACTTGTGCACTTATGTACATACATATACAAGTAAGGAGCAAAGAAGACTAGCAGAAGGTCACACAGGTTCTGTATTCTACAAAACCCACTACTAATGCAACAGCCACGTGACGGAAAGAAAACACAGGGTTTGATAGTTGTCGAAAAGGTCCGAGCAGGTATAAAACTACTGTTAGGTCAAACATCAAGTCATCTTCGACCTTCTTCCACCTTTGGAGTTACTCGTTCATAAATCAGAAACGTACCTAACCTTTGCGTAGTGTGTAACCTTTGCCCCCTGCTGTGTTTCAGCGCTGGGCCCACCTCACCACCCCGGTGTGGGGGCACCACCACCTGGAGTACATGACCCCTCCCTCCAATGGCCCCGGCACCGAGGAGAACAAGGTCATCATCTTCGAGAGCGTCATGTAGGCGGGACTCTACATCCCCACCCCTCCCACCTACCACAAGACGACCTCCACCTCCATTGATTGGTCGTCTCCTCGGATCAACCAATCGATGGCCGTCCTTCAAACCTTCCATCGTCACCGGGCAGACCAAAGCTGGAAAAAAGATTTTCCAACCCTGTAAAAAAAGAACAAAGCGGCTCCTCCAGGCGGATTATTACGATTTTTTTTTAACAATCACAGCATCAACTTCCTGTTTTTCCCCTTCAGAATAAAACAAAAATGTGAGATTAAAACCAGCAGATAAATGGGTTCTGTACCTGCAAAGGGCTCCATCTTGGAAACGTGTAAATATAATTACAAGGACGCCATGCAACGTTTTTTTTATCTGGAGGAGCTGAAGAAGAAAGAGTTTCACTGTGTTCACAAACAGCTGCTGGGCTTCCTCCATGTTGGAGTGTCTTGTCTCTGGGTGGGTGGGGTGGACACACACACACACATACACACACTGCCTCAACAGGGACTGGTGCTCGAGACTTGTGGGTAAACGTTTTGAAAGTGTGTGTGTGTGATGGCTTTCTGCAGACGGAGTTGTAGACCGACAGACCGACTGAGACCTGGAGAATTAACAGAGGGCGTTTGCGCCGTAACGGGATTTAAAAAATGCTTAGATTCGTAGTCCTGTTGTGAAGCGAGAAACACTAAAGGAATGATAGTAGCCATATTGCAATTAGACAAGCAAACGTTTCTGAGTGTCTTTGACTACGTTTTTCAAAGTGTGTCAGCTGGACTTAAAGTGTCAAAGAAAGCCACTTCCTGTTACGGAGCAAATTCCTCATCGCTCGTGATGTCTCTGCGTTTGTGAGCACTTTCTGAGACGCTCTGATTGTTATTGATCTAGAAACCGGATCCGGACTGAACTCGTTTGTTTTCTTAACGTTTCATCGCAGCTTGCTTCCACATGAAATACTGTGAATGAACAGCGTGATGTTTTCTGACCGCCCAGCTCTGTTTCAAATCACACCGTGGTGATATTAGATCTGATATTAGAAGGAAAAGCTCCAGTGAGAATTCAGTCAATGATCAATGTTTCATATTATCCAAATTTAGTTTTATTTCAAGATGGCTTCTCTACTGTCTAGTTGACTCGGTGAGGATGATGGAGAGAAACTTAAACCATGACAAAAAAGCTCAATTTACCCGTTTCTTCAGGAGATTTCGACCACAACGCTTCCTCTGTAAAAACCAGCTTCAAGTTAAACAAATGAAATAGTTAGTTTCACGATCTTAACTTGCTTGACCCAGAGAGAAAATGAACCAGCATTTACGTTATTATTCACTTTCATTTGGCTGATGCTTTTATCCAAAGACAATTGATTAATTAGCAAAACATTTATCAAGAAGAATCTGAATTCTTTGGACTGTTCAGACAAAAAAAAGTAATAAAAGAAGGAAATTGTGACACAAATTGTATGGTTTGATTAATAGTGATTGGCATATTAATGTTAAATAAAGATAATTATGACTTGAAGCACTTCCTGGATGAAGTATGCACTGCTCCAGGTTCAGTTGAAGTACTAAAACAGCTCCTGCTTTAACACAAAATCAGGTTAATCCTGTAAATCATACTTTGTTTTTCTTAATTAGCCGATGAAATACCTGATATGTTTCGTGTCTCCTCATCCCGAGTCCACCGTTAGTCCCGGTCTGTGAACTCAAGCAGAAGTTAAGGACAGAATAATATTTTAATCAGAGACTGAAACCACACTGGATCTGACCTTTAACCTTTAGGGTCTTCGTTTCTCGCCCCCCCGCCGGGTCGACTGAAGTGCCAAACGGAGCGATTCTGATCCCAGATCAGCACTCCAGGCTGCCAATATCATTCAGTATCAACACTCTTCTTCTTCTTCTTCTTCTTCTTCTTCTTCTTCTTCTTCTTCTTCTTCTTCTTCTTCTTCTTCTTCTTCTTCTTCTTCTTCTTCTTCTTCTTCTTCTTCTTCTTCTTCTTCGCCTCGTTGCATCATTAAGGCTGAAGTCCTCCGACCAATCAACACGCTCTCCTCTTTAACAGCTGATAGGAAACACAGGCAAACCCCGAAATCTGGTTTCCTGTGTTGGAATAAAGTCTGATAAAGGGACCGGATTTCATCTTTCAATGTCTGAAGGAGTCTAGAACTGGTTCTGCTCCTCTGTGATCGTATTGGACTAAATTCAGCATATTAAAAAATGCAGCAATATCGATCACAAAGCTGATAAAGTAATCGATCAGCTTTTGCATAATGATCTGTTCAGAAGTCACCACAAAACATAACAATTAAGCAGATATTTGAATCTTTTTAAAATGTATATGTAACAGGATCCTTATCATACATATTTGCTAGGTCTTAATCTCTATTTAAATAATACAATTAGAAGTAGTATTAGTTTAAAAGACCAGTATGGGTCCGGCTTTACTGCTACATTCCCAGCAACACATTTATTTGGTTGCTGTTTTTATTTAATTAGACAGTAATTTAACCCACACTTAGATACATATGTTTGAGATATGCAATGTCTAATTTCACTCTTACTAATTCCTTTGCTTAATTTAAACTACACAAGTTATACACAATGTCAAATTATTCCAAGAAATACATAAAAAACATATATATTCTTTAGCAATCAGAGAAATTAGGGATTTTAAATCTATTTGCTCTAATAACTTAAATCAGTGTTTTAATATTGACCTGTGATCAGCTGGTGGAGAGATGAGAGCCTGAGGACTCAACCTGATGCCAAGCGTTGCCTTACGTCAGTGGCGGATTGGCCATCGAGACGTTCAGGACGAATCCCGATTGGCCGGTGCTGAAGTGGGCCGGCCGGACGATGTGGGCCGGTCGGATAAGTCACTAGCACCCCCCCTTGACAATTTACTAGCGGTACCGAGGTGGGCCGGCGGTACTGAAGTGGGCCGGTCGAGAGTCCCGGGCTACTACCCAGTCCGCCCCTGCCTTACGTCGTTGTCTTAACTCCAGAGCCAATCACAGTACAGCTCTGCTTTAAATCCAACCAATCAGCAGTCTGCGTGCGGGGGGGCGTGTCTACAACTCTGTCTCCCAGCAACCACTCTGCATCCACCTATCACATAACCATTAGAATGTAAAATATATATTATAAAAAGTATACATTTGCACATTGTTGTAAAATAATGTCGCTCGCACTTTGGAGAAGAGTCACGTTAGAAATCATGTTTTGTTTTACATATTGTAAAATGAATCAGAGATGGAGGCTTTTATTTTGCTGATACATACAGTATGACAGATATATATATTGAATATCTTTGTGCGTTATCTATATTTGATGCAGTATGTGATTTTGATGATGACTGATTGTTGACGCTTTAGCCGGCGAAACACCAGCGACGAAGCGACGCCGGCTACCTCACTTCCCATTTTAGACTTTCAAAATAAAACTCCTTTTCAGCTTTTTATGCAAATGTCTTGTCAGCGGCGGCGTCGGCTGGCGGCAGGAGAGGATTCTGGGAAGTGTAGTTCAAAACATTTCCCTCCTCGGCCTGTTTCACGTTGCTGCTTTTAAAGGTTCTCCAGCACCGAGGAACATATTTGAATCTGAAAATCTGACATGAAGGATGCTAAACGTACGCTGTGGATACAAACAAATTGAAATTGAGAAGGCTTGGGTGTTTAATGGGACTTTTATATGGCTCTCTACATCCCTTAATTGATTACTATTTTAACACGTTGGTGCTGCGAGACTTTTAAATGGTGTCTGACCGGCTAATGTTAACAATCAGCGATAGGCGGGGTTTTTATTTTTGGCGGGGTTTGCTGCGATGCAGTGATGTTAAGGCTTTGTGTGTCTCTGAACGAACCACGAAAGGGAATGTTATTTTAGTTTTTATTCTTTTGATTTCTAATGTTCAAAGTGCTCAAGTGTTTTGAAGAGTTTTAGTTTTAGAGGATTTATTTTTCTCTCTGTGTATATCTCTGAATATCAGTATTTCGTCCTCAGACCCAGATCCACGGCTCAGACTCACGTTATTATTATTATAAAAGGAGATAAAAAATAATCTGCTTCGTGGAATTAATTTAAATAATGTCGACATAATGGCGGATGTTTTAAAAATATTGCATTTTGTGTTTAAAAATAGGTTAAAAAATGTTTGAAGGCTGAAAAACTGCCAATAAATTGATAAGAAAATGTCAGTTTTAGTTGAAAAAGGCAGAATAAACGTCTTAATCCCACCTGCACTATCACAACTGGGAAATATCTTCAGTAAAAAAATATCAATAATATTAACAGGAAATAAGAACTACATATCCCAGCAGTCATTGGGAGCCTCCAGAGCGTCTTCATACTATGGTATCAATCAATCCAATGAATGAGACATGACCATATATGGAGAGTTCCTGTAGCCAAGTCTGTCTCTTCAAAACTAAAAGCCACAAAATGAACTGCATTTCATTTAAAATAAATAAAGAAACGTTTCTTTTAAAGTGAGAATAAAAACAGACTTAACTGAATGTGGTTTCGGCCAATCGGAACCTCTGCTTGCTCTGATTAAAGAATCAAAATGATGAAGAAAGACCAGACCAGCCAATCACTGTAACACAGGGTGAGCGATTGAGATCAGATCCAAAATGTAATGGTTTCTTCATGAATCCATGCTTCACCAAATGATGTGGAAATAGGGACCGTAGTTTTTGCTTAATCGCTCTTACAAACAAACCTAATTGGCGCCCTAGTTGGTAAAGTTCATTGAAGAGTGTAAAAACGGACTGTCCACGGTAGTTAAAGCCAATTTTAATGGACATACAGTTTTATATTGTGATTAATATGTCACATTATTATTATCCTTTGAATTATCTACAACTATATTCAGTTGTGTGGTGATTTCAATAATTTACAAGTTAGAAATTACCCACTTATCTACAGTCAGACACACATGAAGGGACGGTGAAATAAATACTGATTGCACCTTTAAAAAATTATCTACTAATTGGAAATTAATCTAGACTTTTTGGACTTGGAAACATCAGTTTTAAGAGTCACATGTAATTAGTTAAAAGGTTAATTAACAGCTAATTAAATAATACTAATTAATGATGAAATGAATCCTTATTTGCGTGTTGATTGGCCGGTCTGGTGGATTTAAACTGACGACATACAGAGATTATTACTGGTGATTAAAACTAGTGAGATGATATGTTGTAGAGGCCACTGAAATTACACTAATTAAACTAACCGCAGTATTTTATTTAACGCAAATCAAACTGACATTTTAGAGAGATTTATATTTTTAAAGTTATATAATCATTGTTTTTAATTGTCTGGAGCCTGGTGGGTCGGAGGGGGGGGGGGGGGGAATTAATAAAAAATATCTGCAGCCGTTCGTTGAATGCGAAAAAACACAACTTTCATTGTCATGTTGTCTTCTGCCAAAAACATGCTTGTTGTGACAGAATGGCTGATCTAATCTGGAGACAGAAGAGAGGGGATATATTTAAAACACTTAGAAATACTTCAACATACCATCATTAAAATGTGTTTTTTTAAATAAAAAATTCATGGTAAATACAAGTGTTTTAAGACTTTAGGGGGGCTTTTTAAATATGTATTGACATTAATGAATCAAATATTTTGTTTCTACCCCAGATATTAGAGAAGTTAAATATTCTAACAGTATATAGGCGCTTTCTCACCGGAGTACTTTTCCCAGGAATAGTTCCGATAGTTCCTGGGATTTTGCGTTCACACCAAAAAGATCTGGAACTTTTTTTCGGGAATTGGAACCTTTTCAGAGCAGGGACTATCTGGGGGTGAAAAGGTTCCAATTTGTGATTGCAAACCACGCCCCGTAAAACTCAGAAAAGTTTTGTGAAGCCGCCATTTTATTTGCTCACATTAGCATTATTAGCATTAGCCCAGCGCACCAACGGAGAGAGACTAATTTATGGCAACTAAGGTGACCAGATGTCCCGCTTTGCACAGCATTTTCACGACTTTTGGTGCGTCCCGCAAATTGAGACGATGTCCTGCATATTTCATTTTGATTGGCTAAAACACTTTTCGAAAATCTGATTCATGACAAATCTGATGCGGAGAAAGGCCGGCTCGGTTCGCTGACGGCCGTCACCGCCCTGTGTTATTATATGTTTTAAACGGCATCATGTAAGAGCGTCCCCCCCCCCCCCCGCTGACAGTTGTTCACGAGCGTCCATAGTTAGTGTCTCTCCACGATCTCTTGACGATGATGGGAAGTCGTAAATTCTACCAATTCTGCCCAAAAACGTTGGCTTTAATATTTGGTTACCTTATTCTAAAAATCAAAAACAAAAAGAGAAAGTTTAGAAAATCTGTCTCCAGCTTTTTATCATTGATTCTGTCCAACAAACTCTCACCGCTGGTTTCCATCTGAGAGCGTCTGTTTCCCTCCTCTACTCTCAGCTTTTTAACGAAATTAAACGTTTTATTTCTGCTTCATTTTTACTGTAGATACATATTGTTTTATAGGGTCACTTTTTGAGAAATATTGTCATTGATTTTATAGCCAAAAACATTGCCAAAGTGTTTTTTAACCTCCAAAATAAAGACAATAAGGAAGCTCAAAAGGGACAAAAAGGATTTGTTTCTGTTCGGTTTCTTATCAGACTTTCTGAAATACAAAATATATTTGATCGTGATTATAAATAACGTTCTTACCTTCAAGTTTTTTGGGAAACTGAGGTCGGATCAGATGAGCCAGCAGGGGGCGCCGTCATCGGGTTTGGGCTCGAAACCTTAAAATACACATTTTCTTTTAACGAAAACATCACAAAATTAATCGGAAATTAACAAAATGACTGACCTTACATCCGATGTTCCTGTTGAGCCCAATGAAGTTGACGAAAAATAACGTAATGATAAAATAAAAACGTTTTGCCAAAAGTTGCTAACATTATAGTTGGTGTAGACAACCCCCAATGCATTATGGGAAGTGTAGTCCAATTAGTTTGGTTATTTACTTCTTCAATCGGACAAACAATAAAAAAAAATTGTATTCGTTTTGTTTTAATTACACGCTATGAATAAAATGTTTTTTATTTTGAATAAATTACATGTATGGACAAAATAAACCAATATATAAAATGTATTTTTTAAGTAATACAAAAAGAAGTTATCCCACAATTTAGCAGATTCTAAGAGGAAGAATTTTACGATTTTACATTTTTTTACTAATTTATTCAAAAAAGAAGATTTTTTTTATGATTCTATCCCATTTATTTTTATACTAGCTTCCAAAACAAACATTCGATCTGCTCTCACGTTGGAGCTGAATATGATTTTGTTATGTTTTTGTGTTTCAAATTCATCCGTCCCGCCGTCCACCATTTCCTCTGTACCTGTGTGTCTGTGTGACTTCCTGTAACGCTCCAGTCTTCCATACAAGCATAACTGTAGACTAGAGACAATCAATTACAAGGTGATTAAAAAGTAGCTTAATTAATTACTAGATGTGTACTAATGACACTCGGGGCTCCACGTTAACGAGTCTCCAGCCAAAAGAAAAAAGATGCAGACTTGTGGAGGATGAGAGTTAACGTTGAGCCCAGAGGACGTCACCTGTTTCATTGACCTTTGACCCCTGCGAGGGTCTCATGCTGTAAGCCACTGTGATCACTGTGCTCATTAAACACTGACTTTAACAAAGGCAATAAAACTAACGTCATGACAAACAGATCACCTGTTTCTGTGGTTTATTTTGGTCATTATGGTTTGAAACCATTACTATATTTTAAATATATGTTTTAAAGAGGCCATATTCTGCTTATTCTCAGGTTCATATCAGTATGTAGTGTCTCTACTTTAAAGAGTCCTCTCCTGCTGATGTTCAGGTGTATATCAGTATGTAGTGTCTCTACTTTAAAGAGTCCTCTCCTGCTGATGTTCAGGTGTATATCAGTATGTAGTGTCTCTACTTTAAAGAGTCCTCTCCTGCTGATGTTCAGGTTCATATCAGTATGTAGTGTCTCTACTTTAAAGAGTCCTCTCCTGCTGATGTTCAGGTGTATATCAGTATGTAGTGTCTCTACTTTAAAGAGTCCTCTCCTGCTGATTTTCAGGTGTATATCAGTATGTAGTGTCTCTACTTTAAAGAGTCCTCTCCTGCTGATGTTCAGGTGTATATCAGTATGTAGTGTCTCTACTTTAAAGAGTCCTCTCCTGCTGATGTTCAGGTGTATATCAGTATGTAGTGTCTCTACTTTAAAGAGTCCTCTCCTGCTGATGTTCAGGTGTATATCAGTATGTAGCATCTCTACTTTAAAGAGTCCTCTCCTGCTGATGTTCAGGTGTATATCAGTATGTAGTGTCTCTACTTTAAAGAGTCCTCTCCTGCTGATGTTCAGGTGTATATCAGTATGTAGTGTCTCTACTTTAAAGAGTCCTCTCCTGCTGATGTTCAGGTGTATATCAGTATGTAGTGTCTCTACTTTAAAGAGTCCTCTCCTGCTGATGTTCAGGTGTATATCAGTATGTAGTGTCTCTACTTTAAAGAGTCCTCTCCTGCTGATGTTCAGGTGTATATCAGTATGTAGTGTCTCTACTTTAAAGAGTCCTCTCCTGCTGATGTTCAGGTGTATATCAGTATGTAGCATCTCTACTTTAAAGAGTCCTCTCCTGCTGATGTTCAGGTGTATATCAGTATGTAGTGTCTCTACTTTAAAGAGTCCTCTCCTGCTGATGTTCAGGTGTATATCAGTATGTAGTGTCTCTACTTTAAAGAGTCCTCTCCTGCTGATGTTCAGGTGTATATCAGTATGTAGTGTCTATACTTTAAAGAGTCCTCTCCTGCTGATGTTCAGGTGTATATCAGTATGTAGTGTCTCTACTTTAAAGAGTCCTCTCCTGCTGATGTTCAGGTGTAGATCAGTATGTAGTGTCTCTACTTTAAAGAGTCCTCTCCTGCTGATGTTCAGGTGTATATCAGTATGTAGTGTCTCTACTTTAAAGAGTCCTCTCCTGCTGATGTTCAGGTGTATATCAGTATGTAGTGTCTCTACTGGGACATGTCTCCATGTTTAATGTATGAGAGTGTTGCATAGTGATGTCACTATGTATGAAAGTAAACAAAGGAGTCCAATGGAGGCGTTTCAGGCAGGGGGGGGGGGGCGAAGTGTGTCAAACAACGGAAATCAAACCAGAATCATTCCAATTATTTGGTACCATTGTTAAACTAGTCAATTACCAGAAAAGCCTTGAAAAACATCTGCTTTCTTTGCAAACTGGGGACAAAAAGACATCAAAATGACGACAAAGACACTGAGAATTAGAGATGTCCCGATCCGATCACGTGATCGGCTCCGATCCCCGATCACGTGATTTTCAAAAGATCGGGATCGGGAGAAAAAAAATCGGGGATCGGGAATTTTTTTTTAAATAATTTTTTTTAATTTTATTGAATGTTACAAAACAAAAATGACCATGTTCACGTCTTAAAGTCATCCTGAGGCCTTAGCTTTGGTTTGAAATGACACAACATCATGTATGTGTTGCTTCTTTTGGGCTTGATTTCAGACCTGGTTGCTTATTTCTCTCAAAGCTGGCAACAGAGTGGGCGCAGTGTCTAGCAGTAAGCTAACGAGAGGCTACGTTCAGCTGGTGACTCAGGACTCGGGACAGAGAAAATGTCAGGAGTTTGGAAGTATTATAAAATTGAAAGCGAAGGCAGTGTAACAGCCAGATGCAATGTTTGCAAGGCGGAGGTTCCGCGTGATGGAAAGAACAGAGCTACGTTCAACACGACCAAACTAATACGCCACCTGAGAAACAAACACCAACAACAACACGACGAGTACACAGCGGCCACTCAGGTAACGGCACTGAAACAATCGACACTTTCAGAGACTTTTAAAAGGAGAGAGAAACTGCCCCAGAACAGTGAAAAGGCCAAACAAATAACAGCCAAGATAGCTGAACTCATCGCGTTGGATGACCAGCCGTTATCTGTTACCTTTTTTTTCTCTTAATGCATTGCATAAAGATCGGATCGGGAAAAATCGGTATCGGCAGATTGTCAAAATCAAATGATCGGAATCGGATCGGGAGCAAAAAAATGTGATCGGGACATCCCTACTGAGAATCATAATTACAAATGAATGGACTCAAATTGACTACAAAGAGACAAAAAATTAACAAAAACGTAAAACAGCTACCTCTTTTAGAGTCTAAATAGCTTTCATATTGTTGGCATCATGTGGCGATATAGAGTCGGTTGAAAATCATCTGTAAGGCACAACTGGATCAAACCAGAACCATTGCAGCTACTCGTATTTAAACTACCAAGAAGAAAAAAAACTGCTGCTTTCCTGGAAGCACACTGTGTTTTGTGGAAGCCTCTGTCCCCGTGCAGAAACCAGGATGAACTTCCACGAAGCCGAAGACAGAAATAGAGGGTGTTTCACAATGTCAAGGAAGGATGCTCCAGAGACACTATTTCAAGGATGCTACGTCATCGAGTCCCGCCGAAGGACTGTTCCAATGTCCAGGATGCTTTGAATTCTACCGAGGCCGGCGTCTTTCGTTGCGAGAAATTTCGAGGATACACATGTGTATCCTCCGCGGTCTTAAAATCCCCACAATGCTTTGCGCACGGACCAATTTCCCAAATCTTTGGCGGAAATCGCGCTCCATTTAAGGCGAGGCCTCGCATATGACACACACCTGTTAGCCTGTTCCACCATTCTTCGTGTTTCGAGGCTAGGAAGGATTCTTGCCTCGCTTCTGAAGGACCTGACTTGGAGGGACTTGTCCTACCAAGGAAGCGTCCTCGACATTGAGAAACATCCTTAGACTCGAAATCTGATCTGGGGAGAGCGAGCTCAAACCGGTTCCTAATGCCAAACGGCCGCTCCGTCGACAGCTGCCATGTTAAGAGATACTAAGTTTAGACTCGAGACGGAACGCCATGTGTGTTATGTGGACCGAAAAAAGGCCTCCAGACACCAGAGGAAGTATTCATATCCTGCACTGCTGTAAAAGTACACGTAAAAACACCTCTAAAGATACACAGGAGATGAGGTCAAGGTAGTAAAAGTTGAAAAATGGCCGGTGTGGCTCGGATATACAAATTGAATTATTGCATTATTTAACATAATGATAAAGAAGCGGCTGTAGTTAGTTGAGGTGGAACACATTTTTAACTATAATGGTTATTTATAGACACTTTTTCTGCCACGCTGCTATGGACAGTTTTGCACCACTGTATATATTTGTACTGTTGAAATAATGAGTGTAGCTCACTAGACTAGACTCAAACCTGTGGACGTTATTCTTTTGAATATTTACCGTCTGCTTTTATTTCTACCTCTAAATGTGTGTATATGAACTTTGGTAACACTTTATTTTAAGGTACACATATTCGCCATCAACTAGTTGTTAATCAACATGCATATTAGCCGTATATTGGCTCTTTATTAGTCAGTATAGAACACGCCTTGTTCTACATGACCATATTCTACATCACATTACATTACATTGCATTTAGCTGACGCTTTTATCCAAAGCGACTTACAATAAGTACAATCGACCAGGAAGACACAACCTTGAAGAAAACAGAATCATATAAGTACATCAGGTTTCATAGAGCCAAACATTTCAAGTGCTACTCAACTGGCTTTAGGTAAGCCAGTCCTTTATTAGTATATAAGTGCTTTGTTAATAGTTCTATCGCTCGAAGTGGAGTCGAAAGAGATGAGTTTTCAGTCTGTGCCGGAAGGTGTGTAAGCTATCTGCTGTCCTGATGTCAATGGGGAGCTCATTCCACCATTTTGGAGCCAGGATAGCAAACCCACGTGTTTTTGCTGATGGGAACTTGGGTCCCCTTGGCAGCGAGGGTGCAGCGAGTCGTTTGGTTGATGCAGAGCGGAGTGCACGTGCTGGGGTGTACGGTTTAACCATGTCCTGGATGTAGGAAGGGCCAGATCCATTCGCAGCATGGTACGCAAGCACCAGTGTCTCGAAGTGGATTCTAGCAGTTACCGGAAGCCAGTGGAGGGAGCGGAGGAGCGGAGTGGTGTGGGAGAATTCTACAAGTACTAGGCCATTAGTTAAGAGTTTGTCCTCAATAACCCTCTAATTAGTGCTTATTTATTGTAAGTAAGGACGTTGTTGTACATGAGTTTTGGTTAGGGCTGCTCAATTAATCGTATTTTAATCGCAATTATGGCTTGCAACGATTACGAAAACGTAATCGAAATAAAACGATTATTTTTTTATTATTATTATTTATTTATTTTTTCAGTTGAATTGTAAAGTTCAGGGAAATCAACTGTTAAAAACACTGTTCACATTTTTTTCTCCGATAAATGGATGTTTTTCAAAGTAAATAGATAATAGTTTTTAATAATCGTGATATCAATTATTGACCCAAATAATCGAGATTATGATTTTTGCCATAATCGAGCAGCCCTAGTTTTGGTCTTAATACGCTCAATATGGGCCAAATAAGGCATTCTCTCATAATACCTAACAAATATGATCTATTATAACTACAAGTGTTAATTGTGTCAAAATAACTCAAAATGAGGTTTTTCTAACTCAGAATAAGTTCCCTATTTTACAGTGAAGTCTTGTTCATAACCAATAAGCTAATAGTTTGACTCTAATATGTAAATGAACAACTAGATGACGGTGAATATGTGTACCTTAATCTAAAGTGTTACCTGAACTTCTTAAGATGAAGAGAGATTACACATAAAAGAGTTCTAATAACAAGTTTCTATCGTATTTTAAGATACACTCTTAAAACTACTGGGTTAAAAAATAACCCAATCATAACCCAGCTGCTGAGTCACTATAGGACCGAACACGCGCTGGTTGTCTTAACCCATGTGTGGGCTGGATCATTTTAACCCATGTGCTGAGTTGTTTATTTGACCCAAGCTAGTGATTGAAATTAACTATATTGTTGGGCTAAATAGAATATAATAATAATGTATAATAGTGTAATGAATTATCTCCAAACACACCGTGTATATATATATATATAAATGCATTTATTGATCATTTGAACAGCTTTGGCAAATCACCAACATTCCATTTCCACTATAAAAGAACAATGCATTTTAGCACAATACAAATTCAATATATTTAACTCTTTTAAATAAAAATAAAAACACCTTAAAAACAGTGCTAGGGCCTTGAGAAATATCTGTGTGTATTTTAACCATCACTTATGAGTAGGGGGTGGGCGATATTGAAAAATATATTATCACGATATTTTTCAAGCAGTATCACGATAGACGATATATATCACGATGTTTTTTCATGTCGGTTATTATGGTTATTTTTCAAGTTACTTAACAGAACAAGCACCTACAAGGTAACAGAAACTAAAACAAAAAGGAGTAACAGACCAAAATAGCATTTCAAGCTGGTTTTATTTCTGAAATGAATCCCTGAATGAACAATTCAACATTTTGATATGGCTTCAAGGCACAGTTTCTCAGTATAAAAATGAACTTTCTGAGGTAGCACTAGCACTAGCGTGTCAAACAACTCGGACTGAACTACCAACACGAAAGCAGAGGTGCGCTGACATTGTGAAATCGATCGGGCTTGATATATGGTGAAATTAAAATCAGTAGGTGAGGCTGGGGGAGCGGGAGGGGAAGAGGCTCTCCGTCCGCTGTCATAGCCCCCTGCGCCGCGCACGGAGAGCCTCTTCCCCTCCCGCTCCCCCAGCCGTTCAAATCCAGTTTTGGACAGTCTGCCGTGGTTCCATCCCATTTCAAGTGCTGTTCGAGGCTCGGCGTAACCCTCGGAGCACACTCTCCAATCACAGAGCTTGAGGACTATCACGGGGTTTGTCAAACAGAGCACATGGTGTAGTCCAAACGATAGCTGGGGATTCTGGGTAGTGTAGTGTCTTCTGCCATCCTTTACTCCGAAAAATTATTTGTTTCTCCGAATCGAAGGGGAAAAATACAAAAGTATTGCACACAATTTAAACCAATCAATGTTGTGTAATTAACAAGGATAATCTGGTGTTTTTTAGTCGATGAGTAGTGCAGATATCACTGTAAAATCAATCGACAGTAAGTGGAATACTTACTTCCGGGTGTACAATTCTCCGTTATCCAATGAGAATGGACGCTCACATTGCCTTTAAGGGCAGCCGACACAAACGAATGCCGTGATTCCATGAGCGTCAAATCCCGCCGCAGATGGGAATACATTGCAATCAGTTGAAAGCTATGTGCGTCCCTTTATGAAGCTGAAGGAGCCTAGGAGCGTCACAACT
This sequence comes from Pogonophryne albipinna, assembly GCA_028583405.1. Classification (NCBI taxonomy): domain Eukaryota; kingdom Metazoa; phylum Chordata; class Actinopteri; order Perciformes; family Artedidraconidae; genus Pogonophryne; species Pogonophryne albipinna. The sequence continues at coordinate 533,379 of JAPTMU010000051.1, forward strand.
ATACGCCACGGACACTGACCAAACGTCGCTCCTGGACGATTATGGAGAGAGAGTGTGTTGGATAACCCTAGCCGGACAGGGGATCGTGTCCGTCTCTGTGGCTTCAGGCTTGATCGCCGTTCAAATGACAGTTTTAATGATCTCAATGGGAATGGTTAGCGTTTCATATGCACGCAAATAAAATAAAATATAAGCCAACAGAATCAACCAAGACAATAAATGAAGTGCAATACTGTCTGAATCCTGACTAGACAGCTTTAGAGCATGTCTTTCACATCAGTTTTTTTTTTTTTTTTTTTTTCAATTTTTTTTTTTTTTTTTTTTATCACGATAGATACGATATCTCTGAAAAAGCATATCGTGGAGACCTAATATCGTCACGACGATATATATCGTCATATCGCCCACCCCTACTTATGAGTGAACACAATTTTCAGGAACAGTTCTGCGTATTAATTTAACACATGGACCATAAAGACCCAATACATATAAAAGTATAAAACAACATCTACGAACAGTCCTTCAACTTGAGCTGAACAGTAACAAATCTGTCAATGAACACAACAGAACACAGATGTAAAGCAGCAGTGTGTAAACAGAGGAGAACAGTGTGTGTGTGTGTGTGTGTGTGATTGTTAAAGTGCAACTTTGTTGGTAGGATTAAACTGCCAAAAGCTTTTTCAGGCTCAACACCCTGGGCTTCAAGTTCCCCTCATCCAGGCCCATCAACACTTTCTGGGTGAAGTCGAAAGTGTTGGCCAAGTCTTTTGGGTAGCTCAGATGCAGGGCAAAGGTCAGTGCAAAAAGCAGGATGAATGCGTCAGCCAGTGTGGGGAGTTCGATAACTCCGTTACCCTCAATGACAACAGCGATCCTCTCTGGGCAGAAGAGCGTGGTGTCTGTTGACCTGGCACTGATCATGAGAAGTCCGAACACGATGTCCTCTGTGTCTGGATCATCAGACTGCTCCACCTGATGACAAGAACAGATAAACGTTACTTGGCTATCTCAGAAATGTGTTTTCTGAAAAATACATCAGTGACACATCAAATAACCGTATGTTTTGTGCATAATGTGGGTTTAAGGAAACGCCTATTAGCATTGTACAACATAATGTTAAAGCACCAGAAACGTCAGCCTCCAAAATAATATCAGTTGACATAAATGCTTTCAACAAAAAAAACATGTATAACCTTCATAAGGGTAGGATTTATTTGATCACTGTATTAGACTGTTACTATTAGCTAGTTGTACCTAATAAACTGGCAACTGAATATGTATTTACAGTATAATCTCTCCCTACTACACATACAAAAAAATATATGGGGAACACTAGAGATTATTTTGTATTGAACACTGTGCTGCAGGAAAGAAAGCCCTCTCTTGATTGTGTATTTTATTAAATCATGTGAGCCCATTTTTTACACTGAAACCTAGAGCTTAATTTCAAATAAATCCCAAAGTAGAAATCATATTCAACACTTCTGAAATGTTGAAGTAAAGGGAGATTATGTTCAACATGTCCATTGTGTACCTTACAATAATTACAATTCTTATGGCAATATTCAAATCTGGAACTAGAACCTGAATGGGATGTGAGCAACACAAGAGATAATGTTTGATTAACAACACCTCAGTGACAGAATCAAGCTTGATGACACCAGGACAGTTCATACTTTTTCAAACTAAATCTATCATTTATTATAATTTTTCACTATAAAAATTCAAATAATTGTCTTCCTGCGATAGAGCTCCTGAAACAATGTAACAAGATAAACTATATTTTTTGATGATCTGTCACATACATTCAAAACAGTTATTATGCTGACTTACATGCCACAGCCTCAGAAACGTGGAGTCATCTTCATGCAGATATGCAGGCAGAGCACGGAGGACAGCAGCACGTCGGACATGGACGTCACCTTGCTCCTTGAGTGTGAGAACATCTTTGTTTTACTTTGGATGCTAAACAGTATAACCACACAACAATTGATATCACAAGAAAGGGCTCTTCCATGACTGAAGAGATTACCATTTTGACAAAGATAATCCACTCTAGTATGAGAATAAAACACCAAGAGGCATAACCGACTCACCTGGAGGTCATAGGAGGCGAATAGCTGATCCAGAACTTCAGCTTCCTTTCCTTTGCTAGCCGCCTTCTTCCTAACAGGCTCGGAAGGGGGGGGGGGGGGGTCTATCCAACTCCGCATAGAAGTGTTCTTCAGGTTGAGGTTGTTATCCTGTGAAACTCTGCACAAATCTGCCAAAATATAAAATTACTATTTAATTCAGAGTACAATGTATATGTGGACTGAAGGCAGCAGAGATAAACAGAAACACAACATGCTAAATCTGAGTAAACATGTCAAAGTTATCAGTGACAAAGGCACACAAATAATTATATAGTTGTAATAAATAAAATATTTTCACCTGTGACTCCATTTTCAAGGCAGGCCAGCGTTCCAGGTCTCTCCAACAGGTAGCTCATCATTGATGATCTCATTGCGCCGCAGGGCAAAGGTAGTCTGCATTCACTTTTAAATCAAGGGAATAATAATGTTATAATGTTCAAGTAACTCTGCCCTTGTATCAAAGACAGCAGCACAAAGTTTGCATCTCCAAGCCATTGGAAAACGTAACCATATTCACAGGCACCCTACAAACGGCGGCGTGCGTTGACGCTTGCCTGCGGGCATGTCTGAAGCTAGACCAACAACCAATCACATGAAAGCTACGCTTTGCTCCCACAATGCAGTTCGGCTAAGCGTGACGTCCATACTTGCCAACCTTGAGACCTCAGAAATCGGGAGCATTTCAAAACCAAGAAAGGAGTGAGCAGAGGGTAGAGTTGTCGCTTCTTGTTCTGTTTTCTGTGACTAAAGACACGCGCTACCATGGAAACCAAACAATGGTGTAGCTGTATTAAAGTCCGAGTGGAAACAGTCCTAAATAAATCTGATTTAGTCAGAAATCGGGAGAAATATGACCCCGGGAGGAAACCGGGAGAGGACTATGAAATCGGGACTCTCCCGCGAAAATCGGGAGGGTTGGCAAGTATGGTGACGTCACCCCATTCAAAGTGAATGGGCAGAAGCGTCAACGCATGCCGCCATGTGTAGGGGCAGTTTCTCTACTGTGAGGCTTACCAGATTGAAGAAGTCATATATCTGCCAGTTGCTTCAGTTAGCTGGGATGCAAAGTTTTCACAAAATGAGAAACACTATTTTCGAACCTAAAATGGCGGAAGGCGTCGCGCTTTTCTTCTTTTTCGTTACAGCATGCATGTCTGTGCATGTTTTATTAACTTAGAGGCATATAAGTTAATAAAACGGTTCACACCGCAGCGGCGCCGCCTCTTAGCTCCGGAATCCGGTTCACTTCCAGCTCCAAAAAATTGTCGGTCTAGACTCTAGACCAGGGGTGGGGAACCTTTTTCCTCTCAAGGGCCATTTCAATTTTTTCAACATCCTCCGAGGGCCGTACAAGTTATTGACCTCTGCTTAAAAATACTAAAGTCACAGCCCATTCATTTGGCCTTTCTTTCATGCTGTGCAAAGAAAAAGTAACCTCTGAATCCAGATATCTCACCATGACTCGTGCATAGACACACAAGGTGTGCAAATGTATTTAGTTTCCTATCCATGTGGACATGATTTAAGTGGTGGGGGGACCTAACCTTTTTTTTTAAATGTTGAAGTTAAAAGCATCAACCTGGTGCACTTTGAGAGCAACATGAAGAGATCTATGGAAACATCTCTCAGCACCCATATGGAACAGAACTGTAAACAGATTTCTTTTTCTGTATGGATATTTTACAAATCACTCCCCTTTCAAACTGTATTCTTGTTTATTAACAACTTTTTTTTACTGTCATATAGTATTCTATACCCGTTTGCTTTATTCTCTTATTTATTTTTTTTACAACTAATGATCATATAAAGATGTGCCTTTACCTCACTGGTTGGAGAAAAAGCTTCTTATATTCGTTAGCATAGCTAGCTAACCAGATGCTAATAACAACAAAGTTATTGACTGTATGATCAGTATGACAGATGAACAGATCGCCACTGGGCTTTCAACTAAAGACACAGACACGCAAAAACTGCGGCATGTGTACGGCTCCTTAAGAGTACTGCAATTTCTGAAGTGCTGGAGTGGCGTTCTGGTGCTCTCCGTCAGAACTGCACCCCTGTCAGACGAGACATATACCACGTGATGACACGTTTGTGTTTGTGTTCAAGGACCCTGACATTGGCCAGGAAAAACAGGCACTCTCTTGTTTAATTATTTTGCGTCCTAGATTTTTTACATTTTTTTCTTTTTGTGTTTATAAATTACCTCGAGGGCCGTACCAAATGGTCTCGCGGGCCGTATACGGCCCGGGGGCCGGAGGTTCCCCACCCCTGCTCTAGACCGACAATTTTTTTTCTTTTTTTCTAGACTCTAGAGGCAAGAGCTTCGGAGCTAAGAATTGGCGTCGCTTACGTCTCCCTTACGTCGAGGCGTGCAGGAAACTAAACCCACCTCCCCTGAACATGGGTCGACTGTCATGCCTGCCTACAAGCAGTAGTGCTTATAAACACACTTTATAAAGTCAGGCAACACTAACCAGGCTGCGTGTGATTCTGTTTATTTGTACCTTACTTTGACCAATCCGTTCGCTGTTATTGATCATTGTGGAGAGAGGCAGACGTTTTGTTTTGTATTATAGCAGCTATTGGATGGAATCAATACATGGGCTGCACAGGTTGTCGTGTCCGACTATCACAAGTAGAATCATAATAAAAATACGCCGGTAAAATGTGCCTATAGAAAACGGTTTATGCCACAATAGGATAGCAATAGCAAGTAGTCAGTTTAGCTTCGGTTGCTATGCTAACATCACCCATTTTATACCAGAGAAACTTTCATAACAGCGTTGTGATACCAAACAGCGTCAATTCAGACTGACACACATTCACTTAGGCTAAGCTTAGCCTAAGTGAATGTGTGTCAGTCTGAATTGGGAACTGGGGATATTTATCAGCTGCTTGTGTGAGTCGGACAGTGAATACTTTAGTGCGGCCGCTGCAGTGTGAGTTTACCGGGAGCTAACGGGAGAATAAACTCCCGTGGAAGAGCAGCCAACACTGCAGCGGTCGGTAAATGTCGCAGAAACACATTAATAAACAATGAACCACGGCACTCTGGAGAAAAGTATAAGGTTGGAGAAGTCGTTATTTAATTTAATCTGGCTTTGTGTGATTAAAAGCAACACGATCATCGACCCGACGCAGTTGTTGTTGTTGTGAGCGCCGTAACGCCGTTGACGGTGACGTCATGACGCAGCAGCGGTAGCACCAGTCGGGCTCTGGGCGGTGTGAACAGAGCGGGAGCAGAAAAGGGAAACCGGAGCTGAACCAGAAAAGCTCCCGCTCGGAGCTAGAAAGGGAAAAGCGCTGGTGTGAAAGCCGCATCTGCAGCGGTGTGTGAACATAACCAATAACATACCATAGCCAATAACAAATCAATGTAACTTATTTTATTTTTGGTGTTCATTCATATCTTATTTTACCTAGTTAACATTTATTTATGCATATTTTTGTATCTCTCAGGTTTTAAACGATATTTTTGGTTTACTGTCCTATAGTAGCCTATACATTGAAATGATTTCAAACCTGTTCATCCCAATAATTATAAAGGAGTGCCTTGGAAATATGTGTTAACATAAATTGCATTTATCTCTCTCGCTCGCTCCCACGCCCACTTTATCTGTGAGGCGCCTGATAAGCCAACACCCCTGCACTTTCATCACTTACAGCACCCATCGTACAGGGCAAATGAAAAGTGTAACCGAGGTGAAAAGGGTGTTACATCTACTTAATTATGAATGTTTTTACATCAAGGCCGAAAATTAGGATGAGCTCTAACAGTCAAAAATGTTTTTTTCCCTCCCAGAGCTGCCACCGCAGCGCCCCCCCAGATCTGCCTCCCTAGGCGACCACTTTGCCTATGCCAAAAACCGGCCCTGGACACCATGCTAAATGTATGTCTGCATAAAGCTGAGTTATGATCGGTCATAATAACACACAGAATTTGGTGATGATTAGATAGTTTACAGTGAGATTTACTCCCATACTTTTGGCCATACTCACGCAGCCCTACAAAGGAATTGAGATTTCCAGACAAATGTTCTTTAGCAAGTGTGCAGAGCAGTGTTGATTTAAAAAAAGCATTTGAAGGTTTGGATATTTGTAAACCTTTTTTTGTGTATATATATTAATAATTTAAGATGTAAATGATTCCAGTTTATTTGTAGTACTTTCTATTTTGACTGTGACATTTGGTGGCATCAAGTGTGCATTTGATACAGGATAATGGAGGGCAGTTGCTTTAGGGCCACAGTGTATATCCCTTAAGTCAAATAATGAGATCCTCGACCTCCGCCCCCCTCTCGCGACCTCCACACAGACCCCCCCACATATCAAATCCCAATTTAACCCCTGGGACTGTGTACTGACGTCAGTAAAAAAGGTTTGCCCCCCCAAGCGCTAATGTCAAACTCCGCCTATGCTTTTCCTCCCATTTCACTGTTTTGACCGGTGCTTCCGCTGTATTTTTAATCTCAAGTTAGATAACGTTTATTGTCAAAATAGAAGCTTAATGTAGGATGGCCGACAGGAGCGAATATGTGTACCTTAATCTAAACAGTACTTGAGTACATTTACTTAGTTACTGCACCTCTAATAAAAAGTCAAATGTTAACACCGTTCACTTTAATGCATGAAGCTTTATCATAAACACGACTTAAAGGAAGATATATTTATAAATATGGATGTCAAGATATCAAATAGTAGTAAATCATAACTAAAGCATTCTTGGTGTTTTTGTAGTTTTAAAGGGGACCTATCGTGCAAAATGCACTTTTTGATGTCTTCTCTACATCACCATGTGTCCCCGGTGAGTCAGGGAACTCACGCAGCGTCAGAAAACAAAACCCTCTCTCTTTTCCTCCGTACCCAAATCTCTAAAAACGGGGAACAACGGAGCCGATCCAGATTTGCGTCCGATATGACGTAATATCTGAAATGTGGACCCACGGGCCAATCAGAAACGTTGCTATCAGAAACAATGCCCGACTGTTTTGGACGTAATATGGTCGGTGTTTACATTAGCATCGCTAACACTCAGAGCTAACCTGTACTGGAGAGCATGTGTGTGAAGAAGCAGGAAGTAAAAAGGAACTCACCTTGTGGTATAACCGGCAAGAGAGAAAGCCTTTGAGCTCCAGACTGTTTCAGAGAGAATCCTTGATAATCCATGATATGGCGTTTCATCACGGCAGCATTTAGTTTAGACAGTAGCTGCCGGGTCCCGCATGAGCTCAGACCCCTCCTTTTTAAAAAAAAAATTTATACCCAGAAAAAAGTTTCTGGATCATCACTTTTGAAACAGGAAGTGGAATAGAGGGATATGAGGCATGGCTAGAATGGGTGATCTGTTTGGTATGTTGAGCAAAACACTTCATAGACATGTTTTTTATATATGTTTATATATCTGAGACCTATGCTATTGCCTACAGATAGCATGATAGGTGACCTTTAATCAGCACATCCAACACCAGGGGACAGGAAACACACAAAAGTAAAATACCAGCAGACTCTAGAGAAGTTCCTTTGCTGGTTTATTTCAAAACTTCAATTTTCTGACATGATGAGTCCAGATACAGTTCACCGTGATCCCTCCGAAACTCTAGAGTTACACACCATCAGTCTTCAAAAACAACACACAGGTGAAAATTAAACAAAAGAACATTTCTGTGTTTAAATACAGAGATGTGCAGCATGAGGTTTGGTCTGAATAACCACAGACGCTTCGTTACATCAGCCTGAATATTCATGTTTCATCATAAAGCATTAAAGGTGAATTTCTCTCAGCATCATCACACTTTTTTAAAGATGTAACCAAAATACAGAATAACACATTCAGCATCAAATAAACGTGACAGACTATCAAAATACAAGTCCCACAAGTCTTTATATAACTAGAAAACATATATTTTGCTCATGCAAGAAAGTAGACATAGGGTGAGTTGCCCTAATGTGGGACACTCTTTTTGCTTTAAGCCTAATGTGTTTGAAGGTTGCTCCACCCTCATCTGTGATTGGACATTTGAGAAGTCATGTGATTTTGATCGCAGCTTGTGTTAACCCATAGTTTCATTCGGCGCTTTCACACCGCAGTACTTTTCCCACAAAGTTCATGAGAACAGATCGCGTTCACACCGGAATAAGTCCCTGGGGGAGGATTAGGCAAATGAAGCCGCTGACGTCACTTCTTCTTCTGCTTTGGGTTTACTGGCAGGCCGCAAACCACTTCACGGCGTATACTGCCGCCCGAAGTCCCCGGCCGGAAGTCCCCGGATTTGGGGACTGGCTTCAGTAGAAGCTGCTGGGACTCCCAGCAGCTTCTACTGAAGCCTTCCGAGTAAATCGCCAGAACGCCGACACCTCCTCATCTCCACCGCTCCCATGTTTTATTTTGTGTTGCCATAAGTTAGTCTCTCTGCGTTTCTGCGCTGGGCTAATGCTAATGCTAATAATGCTAATGCGAGGATAATATAATGGTGGCTTCACAAAACTTTTTGGGAGTAGTTTGCCAAATGTCCTTTCTCTTGCTTATGGTAAACATGATGGGAAATGGACGAGGTTTACCGGCTTAGATCAAATAAATTGGCGCTTCAATATCAGCCTGAAAATAGTTACAATTTCCCGTGTTTTGTGGTGGATATTATTAAACACTTAGCAGTTATTTAATTCAACACTAGCTGATTTGAACACAATGATTCAGGGCCCTTTGCATAACTGGTCATGCAGATATTCTTATCAAGAGGAAAAGTAATTTAGACGAATTGTTAATGTCAGTGTCTAAGTGAAGAGGAGTCAATGGAAAACTGCCCATTTATTTTGTTCTGCAGCAGTAGATGTCAATTTACTACACGTCATTAAGTATCTCATCCGTTTCTAATTCAGACCGCTTTGTGATGCTTTTTGTACCCCAATTTGCTCACAATTGTCATCTGCTCACAAATTCCTACCCAATTTTGCCGTAAAGCGTCGAACACAGACTGATGATCAGCGCAGCTAAACGTGATGAAAACTGAGACGTGAACATGATTTTGTGCATGTGACTGCACAGAAGAGGAATGACAGTTTTTAAAACATGTATTAATCCTTTACAGCTGCAGCATCTATCAAATAAGTGCCTTTTTGCCATCAAAACAATAACACACATCTTTAAGAGAGACTTAAGCGGCTTTCAGACGGAGATATATTGAAAACAAACAATTTAAACGTTATCCTTATCCTGCAAATTATTTAGAATATAGTGTTTGATGGTTTAAAGGTAACACGTCCAAAAACTTGTTTTACCAGAGAGAAAATCTTAAGTCTGAAAGCCACAAAACAAGAAAGACCTAAAAAAACACAAAGAAATAACTGCAAACCGATTAACTTAATGACAAGCCTTTAACAAAATCTTCAAACCAACCGAGTTTATTACCACAAAGAAAAAAGACTCATCACTTTGTACGAGCAAAACAAACGTCTGGTCATTTATTTAACCGTTTGTGTGGGAAATATGTCTCTAGGTGAGCGTAGAAACTTCAGGATATTAAAGATAACCAGTGTAGAAAACATCATAATAAGGATTTGGGCATTACTTTAAAGAGGAGACTCGGGTGTTTTTGTTTGGCTCATACAACGTGATTCACAGACTGTAGATCCAAGTTTCAACAGTTTTCATTGTTTTTAGGGTAAATCCACAACTTGAAATCCAATAAACAAATCAAACATTAAGGTTAAAGGTCATTTCTGAAGGATTGTGTTTGGCCACGTTCAATTAGAATCCTTAAATGTGCAATATTTTAGTTGTCAATACAGGAGAGCGGGTGTATTGAATTCTTTGGACCTCAATTTTTTTGGAATATTCTGTTTCTTGCAACAAAAGAAAAAGCAGAACATTATGAAATTCAGGTTGTTTTTTTAGTTTCTCTCGAGCTGCAGGAAACAGGGAATGCTCAGATGTTCCTCAAACAAACAAACCTCGTCTGAAAGTTTCACAGACAGCCCACTTTTTTTTTTTTTTGACAGTCAGATGATATATGTTTTTTTAACCCAGATGAAATAAACCAATCACAGCGAGCCATCGTCCAAATAAGGAAGTGACATCACTGATGCAGAAGCTGCAGGCTGTTCTTTGTAGACGATGATGACGATGAAGAAGCTGGAAATCCTTCTCAGTCTGACTTCTTGTCGCTTGTTGCCTGCAGACGGAGAACAGGGCGGAAAAACACAGTCAGTTTGGCCGATGTTTGACGATTTTAAAGAAAGGTAAATATTGGGATAATTTTACCGATTTAAACTCATTTTCAGAAACTATATAAATGTTACGTGCTGTTTGAGTAGTTTCCCCCCCCTGCTATACAAATAATGATGTTATCAGTCAACTTTTATAAAACACAACACCGATGTTAAAAAAAGGTTTGGGGGTTTTCTCTTGGCTGCAACGACAACATTTGTTTTGCTTCTGTCAGCCTGAGTGTGCACCTGTTAGAGTGTGTGTAGAGTCTGGTAACCTATAAATCAAGTTTAGTGTGTGTGTGTTGGGGGATTTTAAAACAGCTATGACATCATCTCTCGGTGCAACTAACTTCGAGGTATGTTACATAACTTTATGTTCGGTGTGTTTGTATAAGCAGCAGCAGGTCCACCTCTAACCTGCCTGTCTTACAACTTACAACCAGCTTTCTACAGGGATTCTAGTTACATATAAATCAAGTTTTAACACACGCGTAAGTTTTAATGTGAGTGACTGTGTGTGTGAGTGACTGTGTGTGACTGTGTGTGTGGTGTGTGTGTGTGTGTGTGTGTGTGTGTGTGTGTGTGTGTGTGTCTGTGTGTGTCTGTGTGTGTGTGTGTGTCTGTGTGTGAGTGACTGTGTGTGTGTGTGTGAGTGAGTGACTGTGTGTGTGTGTGTGAGTGACTGTGTGTGTGTGAGTGAGTGACTGTGTGTGAGTGACTGTGTGTGTGTGTGAGTGAGTGACTGTGTGAGTGACTGTGTGTGTGTGTGACTGTGTGTGAGTGACTGTGTGTGTGTGACTGTGTGTGAGTGACTGTGTGTGTGTGTGACTGTGTGTGTGTGAGTGAGTGACTGTGTGTGTGTGTGTGAGTGACTGTGTGTGAGTGACTGTGTGTGTGTGTGACTGTGTGTGTGTGAGTGTGTGACTGTGTGTGTGTGTGTGAGTGAGTGACTGTGTGTGTGTGTGTGTGTGTGTGTGTGTGACTGTGTGTGTGAGTGAGTGACTGTGTGTGTGTGAGTGAGTGACTGTGTGTGTGTGAGTGAGTGACTGTGTGTGTGTGAGTGAGTGACTGTGTGTGTGTGAGTGAGTGACTGTGTGTGTGTGTGTCTGTGTGTGTGAGTGACTGTGTGTGTGTGTGTGAGTGAGTGACTGTGTGTGTGTGTGTGTGAGTGAGTGACTGTGTGTGTGTGTGTGAGTGAGTGACTGTGTGTGTGTGTGTGTGAGTGAGTGACTGTGTGTGTGTGTGTGTGAGTGAGTGACTGTGTGTGTGTGTGTGTGAGTGTGAGTGAGTGACTGTGTGTGTGTGTGTGTGAGTGAGTGACTGTGTGTGTGTGTGTGTGAGTGTGAGTGAGTGACTGTGTGTGTGTGTGTGTGTGTGTGAGTGTGTGAGTGTGTGAGTCTGTCTGTCTGTCTGTGTGTGTGTGAGTGTGTGAGTGTGTGAGTCTGTCTGTCTGTGTGTGTGAGTGTGTGAGTGTGTGAGTCTGTCTGTCTGTGTGTGTGAGTGTGTGAGTGTGTGACTGTGAGTGAGTGTGTGTGTGTGACTGTGTGTGACTGTGTGTGTGTGTGTGTGTGTGTGTGTGTGTGTGACTGTGTGACTGTGTGTGACTGTGTGACTGTGTGTGTGTGTGACTGTGTGACTGTGTGTGTGAGTGACTCTGTGTGTGAGTGACTCTGTGTGTGAGTGACTCTGTGTGTGAGTGACTCTGTGTGTGAGTGACTCTGTGTGTGAGTGACTCTGTGTGTGAGTGACTCTGTGTGTGAGTGACTCTGTGTGTGAGTGACTCTGTGTGTGAGTGACTCTGTGTGTGAGTGACTCTGTGTGTGAGTGACTGTGTGTGAGTGACTCTGTGTGTGAGTCTCTGTGTGTGAGACTCTGTGTGTGAGACTGTGTGTGAGACTGTGTGTGAGACTGTGTGTGTGAGACTGTGTGTGTGAGACTGTGTGTGTGAGACTGTGTGTGTGAGACTGTGTGTGTGAGACTGTGTGTGTGAGACTGTGTGTGTGAGACTGTATGTGTGAGACTGTATGTGTGAGACTGTCTGTGTGTGACTGTGTGAGACTGTGTGTGACTGTGTGAGTGTTACCAGCAGTTTGCTGTGTTCGTCCAGCAGTCGGTCGTACTCCACCGTCAGATTCTTCGCCTGACTCTTCATCGCACGAACGTCACTGTCCGACTTCTGCAGAGCTGCAGAACATAAACAAAGAGAATAAGTACTATTACTGCAGTACGTTATTTAAGTACAGCTTTGAGGTACTTTATCTGGATATTTAAATGTTCTGATACTTTATACTTCTACCCCGCTACATCTCACGGGGGAATATTGTATTTTTTTACACCAGAACATTTATCTGGCAGATGATTTTAATACATCAAACATATAATCAGTATTGTTATACAACTCCCTTTCATTAATTTTACAAATGTATTTTCCAATGTATTCCTTCTTCCATTTGCCTCCTTTTCCTTTATTATACTCCTTTTATTTTATTCCTATAGATGAGCAACGGTGACGTCACTTCCGGGAGAAAACACGGCCCCGCCCACCTCAGGGAGAAAACACGGCCCCGCCCACCTCAGGGAGAAAACACGGCCCCGCCCACCTCCGGGAGAAAACACGGCCCCGCCCACCTCCGGGAGAAAACACGGCCCCGCCCACCTCCGGGAGAAAACACGGCCCCGCCCACCTCCGGGAGAAAACACGGCCACGCCCACCTCCGGGAGAAAACACGGCCACGCCCACCTCCGGGAGAAAACACGGCCACGCCCACCTCCGGGAGAAAACACGGCCCCGCCCACCTCCGGGAGAAAACACGACCCCGCCCACTTCCGGGATAAAACAAAGCATCGGCACGAAGCGGAGAACTAAAGTTGCTTCATGGTCAAACATCAAATCAAAAGTAACGTTTTTCTGTACTTCCTGTAAGACAAAAGGACAGTAAAAGAAGCGATCTGTGGCTGGTAGGTATCGTTTTCAGGATATGACACCTCTGGCCATCGAGTCATTTGTCCACCAGCAGACTGAATGGACATCGATCCCTTACTGATTTCACTTTGACCGTATATCGAGCCCGATCTCCAATGATGTCATGTATCCATAATTCTACACTCTTTATCCACATACTTATTTTTCTCCCATCTTCCTCACCTTTCTTGTTGTTATCCAGCTCCTCCTTCAGAGTCTTCACCTCCTCCTTCAGGTTCTTGTTCTCCTCCACCGGTCCGGCTCCCTTCTTCCCGACCTCTGGCAGATCGAGACCAGCGTCACGGAGTTTCTGTTGAAAGAGAAAAAGCACCAGAAAAATGTTTTAAAATAACAAAACGTAACCCATGATAAAATGGAAAATAACTCTAAGTCAGGGAATTCATTTCAGTGGATTTTTCAGAAGATTGTAATGAATTATTAAATCTTTTAACAGACCACAACTTTATATATTTTAAAACTGTATTTACTGGGAGCGGATGCGAGATACAGCTTTTAAATTGAGATATAAGCACCTTCCAATCCTTACTGGAAGTGACAGTTCTAAACTGGTTTAGCTCCTACTTGAAGGACAGAAAAACATTGTCTCAATAGGCAACTACACATCAACCCTGATAAATATGTCATGCGGGGTTCCTCAAGGCTCCATCTTAGGACCATTGCTTTTTAATATCTACATGCTACCTCTGGCTGAAATCATTAAACACAACATCTAAGCTATCACATCTATGCAGACGACACCCAGATTTATTTTTAAATGACACCGGGAGACTATTCTCCGATTAGAACACTGAGCAAGTGCATTGAGCACATCACTGACTGGATGACTCAGAACTTTCTCCAATTGAACAAACAAAAAACTGAGATCATCGTTTTTTGGAGCAAAGAAGGACCGATTAAAAGTAATCACAGAGCTTCAGTTGGCAGACTACAAAGTAACTCCCAAAGCAAGAAATCTGGGTGTAGTGATGGACTCAGACCTGAATTCACCTGAAGTCACATTACAGCAGTTATTAAGTCTGAATACATCACCTGAAGAATATATCAAGGATTAAAAAACAGCAGGACTTAGAAAAGCTTGTCCATGATTTTATCTTCAGTAGACTTGACTAATGCAACAGTGTCTTCACAGGGCTCACAAAAACATCCATCAGAACGCTGCAGCTCGAGTCCTCACTGACATTAAAAGAGTGGATCACATCAGTCCGGTTCTGAAGTCTTTACACTGGCTTCCAGTCGGCCAAAGAATTGATTTTAAAGTACTATTGCTAGTTTTTAAATCACTAAATGGTTTAGGACCAAAGTATATCAACGATCTCCTGCATCACTATGAACCATCAAGGTGCCTCAGGTCCTCTGGGACGGGTCTGCTCTTTGTTCCGAGAGTAACAACTAAACAAGGAAAAGCAGCGTTTAGCTGTTATGCCCCGACAATCTGGAACAAACTGCCCGAATCGTGCACGTCTGCAGAGACTCTTACTATTTTCAAATCCAGACTGAAAACATATATTGTTGCCAGCTGCTTTTAATTGAACTGATCATATTCGCACTGCAGTATGCCTTTTAGTCATGTATTCTGTACCTGCTGTGTTTATTTATTTATTTCATTATCTTTGCTTTTTTTATGTTTGTTTTTAAAATGCCATTATATAAATGTGTTTTTACTGTATTTATTCTTAAAATGTCTTTTAATTTATTTTGTAAAGCACTTTAAATTGTCACGTGCAGAAAAGTGCTATATAAATAAACTTGCCTTACTGTGTGTTGTGGATATGAGTTTGTTGTCATTATCCTTACACTTTTAATTAAATCTTATCTTCAGACTTTCGCAACTGCTGCACGACAATTACCCTCATGATAAAATGTCCAATATACTCTCTTGTCTTACAAACAACATCTACAGTAAAACCGACGAGGTCATAAACCTGTTAAATCAGATATGAAGGAATTTAAACTGCTGCTGTGGACATGTGTTTCTGTTTTGACTCCACCCACTCAGACGAACAGCTGGTCATACCAAAGGCTCCTCATCTCAGCGCTGACCTCAGATCAGCAGCTGCTCTCGGAGTTTACACCGCGAGAAACAAAACCCTGCTCTCTGATTGGCTGTAAATACAGTGTTCAAGTTACAATTAAATAAACAAGTGTTTGTTTGTAGTGGGGGTCAGCAGAGCTCCACAGGTATGAAATACTATAAAACTGTCATTATCTGTGGCGGTTTATAATAATAAAACACATTCTAATATACGTTGAATGGTGTTATAAACAGTACACCCATATAATAATTGAAGTATATCAAAACTCGAATACACAAAATGTCTAAATACCCTACTTGCGCTCCTATTGGCTAGCGCTCCAACACATTGTACGTGATAGAGATGTCCCGCCCCTGTAGCCTAAGAGGTTGACCAATCACAACATAGCCGGCAAGCTAACCAATCAGAGCAGACTCTGGCTCTGGTTTCAGACAGAGGGTGAAAAGAGGTGCTGCAGCATGAGAACAATAAAGAGCTTTTTGAACATGTGTTGGTACCAGAGGTCGCGTTAACCGAATATTTTCCGTCAATGACGGATTTTTTCTAACAATGACGGAAAAATCTGAAAGCAGTCCGTCCTTTTGACGGATTAGAACACAACTCGGAACAGCGCCAAAATGTCCACCAGCGGCCCACATTATATTACATCCTTAGTGGCCAGGTCGACTGAGGGCGATCTACTCTACTGTAGTCTGTAACTATTATTTAGTCATTCACACCCCTGTCCAGTTGGTGGCAAGTGTGTGCATATTAAGTAGCTATTGTCTAGTCTAGTTTTTGACCTCGTTGTTTAACCGGCTTTAGAATCGCAAAATGTCACGGCAGCTGATCGTCCGAAGCTTTTTTAATAAGCCCAGTAATTGTGATGGTGTGGATAAACGAGGTGAAAAGAGGGATTGATGCGGTGGAGGATGAAGGACAAGCCAGTAAGACTAAAACTGACAACGTTCAGCCAGCGGCAGAGGGGCAAGCAAGTGGCAAGGAGTTCAAGCGGGAGTACCGGGTTCAGTGGGAGCAAGAGTTTAAGTGGCCGAGGAGGGAAGATGGCAAAAATGTTCTGCGACATCTGTAGAAAAGCTAAGATGAGTAACGGATTTGTCCGAGGGTGCACGACGATGCAGAAATCAGCGTTCAGGCTACAGCAGGTCAATTGAGTTGTTCTTGTAAATGTTTTGTTCATATTCTGATTGTAATTGTCTCATTTAAAACGATGGCATTGCTCATATTTGCCTGTTTAGGCACAATGGTCGCCGTGTTTTTTGCGGCCTCTGCCCCCTCTGCTGTCTGTCAGTGCAGGAACAAATAAATCATTCATGTTCGTGTGGTCATGAAAAGTGACCACACGGTCGGTGTCTCTGTTCATCTTTTTTTTCTCCATGCCCTTGAAGTTCTGTATGAATCATTAAAACATGAATGAATGAACATTTGCTGCTCAGTACCCAAACATACATATTAAATATGTCTCATCTCATCATTAAAACATGAAAAATACTTTTATCAAATAAAATGACGGATAATAATAGATTATGACGGACATTTTACGATCCTGTCCGTCAAAATTACGGACAACGAAAAAGTCTAACGCAACCACTGGTTGGTACTGAAGTAGTTATTTGTACATCTGAACGCAGTGGCATCATGGGTAAGCAAAGAGCTGTATTTTTCAGAAGTTTTGAAACACATCCTCATTTTCACACGGTTTCTTCTTCTTTTCTGGTCTTTATTTGTGTCTATTTTAGTTTCGTTTTACAGTAGTGACATTAAAACTTCTCCATGTCGGGACTTCCAGAGATTTGAGGGTTTTGTATTTTTACAAAACACTTTTCTTCCTCTCTTGTTATTGGTCACCTATTATAATGAGCATGGTGTGTGTGTGTGTGTGTGTGTGCAGCTGTGTGGATAAAGGAGTGTTTGGTATTTACACCTGTCTATGTCAGTGTCTCTATGACTACAGCATTTGTTTTAGTGTCACTCCAGGTCTGTCATTTATTGCCATGTAATTAGATATTTTAATGATACACCGATATAAACATAAGTAAAAACAATCCAATGTGTTGCCAATTCTTTTGTCTAACGACTAAACAATTAAGAGAAGTATTAATTACCTTAAATACACTTTCAAATGTGCTTATTGCCATCCACCAGAGGCTCAAACACCACATATGATTATTAAATATTAGATATTCAACAACAACATAAGACTGGATAAACTCATGGTGTGTTTGAGTGACGGGGGGGGGGGGGGGGGGAACAGGTGCTGAGCGTCCACCCTTTGATTGACGAGGCTGGGATAATAAATCCACATTGTATGGCTCTCTCGCTGAATAAAAGTGTCTCGGGGTCGGATCAGAAAGGCCACGAGACCGAGGATCCCCGAGCAAACTGCTTCATCACGAGCACCATCAACACCTTTTAAAAACATCAGATAAATATAGACGACTTTGTGAACCTGGGAAACGTTCAGGAAACTATTCCAAACCGATTACCACTTAAACACCAACAGAGCCATTTAGAGAATACCTTAAATATGTCTTTTGCGTTATGGTTAGAAGCAGTGGAATACGTACATTTTTAACTTAATTGTACTTTACTTGAGTATTTACATACTTCTCATCCACATTTATTATATAATATTCATAGTTGCTTTGCACAAACATGATATGAAATGATACTTTAAGACTCATTTTCTCTATTCTGTATAACGTACAATAGCCGCTTTCACACCAAGTACTTTGCTGCACTTAGTGCCCCGGCGCTTAGTGCCCCAGGGAACTAAGTACCAATCGCGTTCACACCGGAATAAGTTCCCCGAGGGAAGATTACGCAAATGAGCCGCTGACGTCACTTCTTCTGCTTTGGGTTTACTGGCAGGCCGCAAACCACTTCACGGCGTATACTGCCACCCAAAGTCCCCGGCCGGAAGTCCCCGGAGTTGGGGACTGGCTTCAGTAGAAGCTGCTGGGACTCCCAGCAGCTTCTACTGAAGCGTTCGAGTAAATCGCCAGAACGCCGACACCTCCTCATCTCCATCGCTCCCATGTTTTCTTTTGTGTTGCCATAAGTTAGTCTCTCTGCGATGGTGCGCGGGGCTAATGCTAATAATGCTAATGCCAGCAAATACAATGGCGGCTTCAAAAAACTTTTCTGAGTTTTACGGGGCGTGGTTTGCAATTCATCCAGCCAATAGAAATTGGTACTTTTTTGGTACCACCTCTCTAGCAGGCCCTACAAATGGGGGTAAAAGTTCCCGGCACTAAGTGCTCTTTTTGGTGTGAACGCGACATCAGGGGTACTAACGGAACTAAACGGGAAAAGTACGGGGAAAAGTACTCCGGTGTGAACTAAAGGTGTTCACAGTTTCCAGCTATAGTGTTATATTAAAAAGTTTAATTCAGCGTATTTCTATATTCATTTAGAGATCACATGAGATTCCATAAATGATGTGTGCTCATTGCAGTGGCTATATGCTGTATGATTGTTGCTACCGTTTGGCTGCTGGGGTAGTGGGTGATGTAACTTCTCATTATTGTTTGATTGTTGTACAACAAAATAATAATTGATCAACTATACCTGTTATGTGCAACATATAGTGAAACATCTGTTATGGAAATTGTGAGATCAAATGTATTAACATTGCTGACTGTAAGCTGTATTCTGAAAATGTCATGTCATGTGGTTTGACTGAGTAGGTCAAATCCCTGAAGTGACCTTTGAATGTGTGTGAGTGATCAACGGAAGTTTTTTCAAGGGGGTTTGAGGACACAACAGGAAGTTAGGATAAGGTGTTATCTGTTTCCCTGCTGCTCTGTGTAGGGTGTGAGTTTTGCAAGGGGGTCTCAGCTGACCTAATCAAATGTTGTAATGTAACTAAGCTTTGATAAGAGAGACGGTTTCACTCGGAACAGGACGTGCTCTTCGGAAGAGACATCATACTTGCACACACACACTGTAAAGAGACGGGACGGACCAGACGAAATCAATACTAGCTGACTCAGTGCTTGGGGGTCACCTAGGAGTGAACAACGATTTAGAAGATATGAAGGGAGGAGCAACCAACACAACCCCTTCCCGCTTATGTGTATAAATACTGTAACATTTCAATACTGGACACTCTTGTTCTGACTGGCCTTAGTGATACGTATATCGCACGGTGGTAGAACTTGAGTCCGGGGTACTCTGTATTTTGTACGGGGTACTCTGTATTTTGTACGTATTTCTGTACTGTTGCCTTTTACCAGTAAACTCAGCTTATAGCTTATCTCATATCTCATGTCTGAGTCCTTCTTCTTATAGCAGACCACTCATCAAGGGAGGGCGCGGAGCAGAGGTGAACCTTCCACCACCGCCATTGGGTGGTGCTCCAACAATCGCGCCTTTTGTTCCTTTATTAAGCTTATAATACTATTTTGAAATAAGCCTTTGTGCAGAATGAGTACTTTTTAGTTTCCAAAACATTTGCTTGAGTACAATTTTAAATTCAGGACTTTTACTTGAAATGGAGTATTTTAAGACTATAGTATTTCTACTTTTAAGGATCAATGAAATGTGTCAATATGAAATGTTAATTTATTCTATGTTGTTATGCGGTGTATTGGTTATGTGCTCACATTTTGTGAATGTGTTATTATATATGGAAGAGGATAAGGACCGCATGTCAATTCGGACTTTTCAGAAATAAGTCAGATTTTTTTTATTAAAGTCAGAATTCTGAGATTTACACAAAATTAACTAATAAATCTCAACAATGTATTTCATGTGAAGGATGTCAGAGGGAGGATGGAGTCAGTGTCCTCGACAGAAACATGTTACACTGATTACATGTGAACTTGCACACACACACAAGTTGTGTCACCATTCTGTCAGATATAGTGTCATCTGTGAGTGATTGAGTGTGTGTGTGTGTGTGTGTTTGAGAGAGTGTGTGTAGCACTGCACACATAACTGACCTTCGAGGCTCAGACCGATATATCTCTCTCCCTCTCTGTGTGTGTGTGTGTGTGATGACAACACGGCGTTATAAAAGGTTCGATCTGCGCTCGGATGCGTTCCCTGCAGGAATTCAGACCCCGAGAAAAAACAGTAACTGAAGCTAAACTGAAATATAAATCACATTATTTATAGGAGAATTCTGTCAAAAGTAATACATTGTCAAAATATTCACCTTCATCTTAGTCATCCATTACCTCAGATAGGAAACTGATCTGCATGTGTTTTTGTTTTTTAAATGTGTTTTTACTAACATCAAATACGCTTTAAAATGCTTAGATATATATATTTTCCTGACCATAACGATTTATAAAATGTGGAAATACTCGATGAAATGGGATTATACAGTCGGACAAAAGAGTATTTCCTTTGGCATTTTTATTTACATACATGTATAATACTTAAAGGTGGACTCCTCCTCTGTGTTTGTGCATTTGATTAAAAAAAAGTGTATTTTTAGCAATATTTCATAATCAACCTTCTATCCACGGGGTTATGTGATGCCTTCAAACGCTTGTTTCCTATTCTTTAAATCCAAATTTTGACATGCAAAAATAATTTATTATCTAACACTTCCTCCTCCGTTTTAACCTCTGAATGTCCATTTTGTGCATTTAATATAATTAATGGGTATAACAAAAGTGTGTTTATATCTTCCTTTAGTATATTTACCTTTGTTGTATTATTCTACAAATCAACCTCCTTTTATTAGAACATTCTGGTGCATTGCTACAATTAATTATTTTTAATTTCATGTAAAAAAGGACATTTTATTGCATCTTGCGCGGTCAATCTACAATAAAAATAAAACACGTTTATTTAAACCGCGGCAAATTGTATTGGTGAGAACAGGAATGTCTTTAAGATTTTATAGGGAACTTCCTTTCTGTTTCTGTGGTGGAGGATATTAAACTGTGGTCTGTCTGTGTCTCTGTGTGTGTGTGTGTGTGTGTGTGTGTGTGTGTGTGTGTGTGTGTGTGTGTGTGTGTGTGTGTGTGTGTGTGTGTGTGTGTGTGTGTGTGTCACATGCAGATGAAGCAACTTCTCCTTTTAGCAGCGCTGGGTGATCTCCTAACCCCGGACAAACACAGGTCACATTACCACAGTGTGTGTGTGTGTGTGTTGAGTCCACATTGTGAATGATGAATGAGACAAAGATAGTGTGTGTTGTGTTTTGCCCTCTGAATATCTCCAGTGTTTATTTTGGAGCAGCTGCCCCCCACTGGTGAGTTGAAGGAACAGCAGCGTCTCACGGCTTTTTCCCTGAAATTATTGTTTTATGTTTTCGTACAATGTACACTTTTAAATATTTGTATTCTTTTGTATTATGTATTTAGACATTTCGTTTAAACTTCACGTGCAGATAGAAATATTATGTGTATTTGATCTTTTATAGAACATTGTATTTTAATCTCCTTTGTAGCAAAAAAAAAATACTTTAATTGTTTTTAAATATATATTTCTTTGCCCATTTTTAGTTTTTATAATTGTTTTATTCCATTTAAATGTATCTTTTATAAAAATGGAGCAAGGAAACCCAGTTGCCCTCGGGATAAATGAAGTATTCAGATTCTAAGTGATGAAATCGACGCAATGGGAGTTGTATGAATGAACCAGAACAGTGAAGTTGTGAGTCGGACAAATAAATAATTCCTTATGAAGCTCGATAAATAATAGAGTGTGTGTGTGTGTGTGTGTGTGTGTGTGTGTGTGTGTGTGTATGTGTGTGTGTGTGTGTGTGTGTGTGTGTGTGAGAGTCACCTCTTGCAGCAGCTCGTTCTCCTCCATGTATTTCTTGGCGGCGTTGCTGGCGCCCTCCGCCTGCTTCTTGAAGGCTTCGTTGGAGGCCATGAAGGTGGCCTGCTGGGAGAGCAGTGTGGCCAGGCGACGCAGCAACCTACACACACACACGGTCAAAAAAGATTGAATGCGTAACCTTCAATGTCAAAGTCTGAAATCAAGTCGCAAACCTATAAATATTATGGGACCCAATGTATAGGTTTGTGTAACTCTTCCAGTGCTTGAACGTGTGTGTGTGTGTGTGTGTGTGTGTGTGTGTGTGTGTGTGTGTGTGTACTAGGCCATCCATAATGTAAAGCCTAATATAGCCATTGACAACTTCACACACGCATAAATACATACAGTAACGACTAACACACATTGAGTTTCCCCTGACACTTCCCAGCTGAGTGTGTGTGTGTGTGTCATGGTGACGCAAAACAGGGGGGGAAGCTAAAGAAGACACCGTCCTCCAAATTCCTGTACATCTCTACAGACGGTGATTGAAAGGAGCAGTCTGCTTGTGGAAGCAAAATATTTAGGTTGTGTTTATTATTGGTATTATTTTTAGTTTGGACTGCACATCATAACATCAAGCAACTGTCACCTGGGTATCACTGTAATACGTTGGTTTCACTTTGAGGCTTTTGAGAGTATTACTTTTGTTTTTCTGTCGAGTTTCAGCTCCTACTTTAGTGATTATTTGTATTCATTTCTTTATTTAACATCATGAAACATATGACGTTCAGCATGGACTCTTTTTGAACGGGACCCAGCTAAGATTCTCATTTAGCCTCTTGGAAACGTTGCATTTTGGCTTCAATATGACTTGAACATGGATTTTAATTAGAGATGTCCAGATCCGATCACGTGATCGGGGATCGGAGCCGATCACGTGATTTTCAAAAGATCGGAAGAAAAAAAAATCGGGGATATGGATTTTTTTAATAAAATATTTTGATTTTATTTAAAGGGGGGGTAGGTAAGTTTGAGAAACCGGCTCGAGATACACTTTTTGTTATATTCCATGGAATGCTCTTAACATCCCGATAGCAATGCATATCTTAAGTGCTTTGACAAAAAATCCATAAAAAAAATTTCATCTGTGGAAGCCGTAGTACTGTAAAAAGTACGACCAATCCGTTTAGCCGGCCCTGCCGCCCTGTCTGTCAGCCTTCCATCTCGTGCACGCACAAATGTATCTCGTGCCCTCATTGGGCGTGCCGTCATTGGGCGTGCATTGCAGCAGTACTTCAATGACTCGCCAGCAACAGGCGGCCACTTTCACCATGGCAGAGTTAGGTTCAACATCGTCTACTGGTGGCAAAAGAAATAATGTAACTGAGCAAATTAGGAACAAAAACAAAGTGGAAACTAGGAGAATTCAAACCAGAGTCAATATCGGAGTTGCTTTTCAACGATGGCGACAACTGATGCAACACACCTATGGGGGTTATTCCCTATCTTTATTCAAGAGCGTGGTATTTAAATTTGAGAGCATACTTTATGTATTTATTTCCCTCAAACCCTGTCCTCGCACTCAAATAGTGCCTGCTTGCACTTAGATTTGCTTCTGCTCAAACTGTACGCTTGCACTCAGATATATTGCTGCTTACGGATTTTTCCTGCTCTCAGATTTATTCTGTGCGCGCTCGAAACTTTTGTGCAACAATCCTGTCAAAATCCCTCAACCAATAGGAGGCCAGGTGTCCTTGCGGGTGCGTTCGTTTTACTTATTACAGCGTCCCGTAAGAGCGGTTACTCTTTGGTTTGTCTTTGGTGCAATGACAGGGTTTGAGTGAAGGAAATCAATAAAGTATGCTCTCAAATGTAAATACCACGCTCTTGAATAAAGATAGGGAATAACCCCCATACACACAGAGTTGAAATCTGACGCCGTGGTCGCTCTTTTTCTCTTGGACAGGTTTTGTATGGTTTACAATTTCCCTGAACTATATAGCCAACCTAAGTCATGTGCGCGTTCATGTGTGTTGGAGGAGGTGCTCTGTAAGGAAGTCTGAAGGAAGGGGCGGATTCTTTTCGGCTGTGTACTTTCAAATTTTAGTGCACTCTGTTTCTGAAACTTACCTACCCCCCCTTTAATGTTACAAAACAAAAATGACCATGTTCACGTCTTAAAGTCATCCTGAGGCCTTAGTTTTGGTTTGAAATGACACAACATCATGTATGTGTTGCTTCTTTTGGGCTTGTTTTCAGACCTGGTTGCTTATTTCTCTCAAAGCTGGCAACAGAGTGGGCGCAGTGTCTAGCAGTAAGCTAACGAGAGGCTACGTTCAGCTGGTGACTCGGGACTCGGGACAGAGCAAATGTCAGGAGTTTGGAAGTATTATAAAATTGAAAGCGAAGGCAGTGTAACAGCCAGATGCAATGTTTGCAAGGCGGAGGTTCCGCGTGGTGGAAAGAACAGAGCTACGTTCAACACGACCAATCTAATACGCCACCTGAGAAACAAACACCAACAACAACAGGACGAGTACACAGCGGCCACTCAGGTAACGGCACTGAAACAACCGACACTTTCAGAGACTTTTAAAAGGAAAGAGAAACTGCCCCAGAACAGTGAAAAGGCCAAACAAATAACAGCCAAGATAGCTGAACTCATCGCGTTGGATGACCAGCCGTTATCTGTTACCTTTTTTTCTCTCTTAATGCATTGCATAAAGATCGGATCGGGAAAAATCGGTATCGGCAGATTGTCAAAATCAAATGATCGGAATCGGATCGGGAGCAAAGAAAGGTGATCGGGACATCCCTAATTTTAATAATATTTTTCTAACATAATTTATTACGACGCAGACTGAATACACCTGCTGAGTGAAGTTGTTGTGAGATGGTCAGGCAGAAATCCAGACTATAATCCAACAAAGATAGTTACATGTTTTAAAAAGTTCTTATGTAATACAACAACAAAAAAGCCATTCACAGCCGTTTTGATCGTTGAAAAGGAAAAAGGTGAATTTGTTGGGGGTTATTTTTAGCGGCCTGTTAATCCACATTTGGTGCTCTAGTGAGTATTTGGGGCAGCAGGACAGTGAACGTGGGGGGTTTAGAATAACGGTGTGGATCTTTGATGTGTATTTTATATACCATTCCTTGCACACTTAAAGGTGGGGTAGGTAATTCACTTCAGAAACACTTGTTATATTCCATGGAATACTCTTAACATCCGATAGCAATGAATATCTTAAATGCTTTGACAATAAATACATTCAAACATGTCATCAGTGGAAGCCGTGGCGCTGTACAAAGCACGACCAATCATCTGAGCCGGCTAAAGTAACTGGATGGCCTACCTGCCTGTCAGCCTTCCATCGGGGCACAAACTTATCTCGTGCCCTCATTGGTCATGTGTGTTCGTGTGTGTTGGAGGAGGGGCTCTGTGAGGAAGTGGCAGATTTTCTCCGGCTGTGTATTTTCAAATTCTAGCGCACTCGAGCTGGTTTCTCCATTCTTACCTATCTCACCTTTAATGTTCAAAATATCCAACTTTTTAATTGTGTTAGATGTCATTTTGCCCTTCATAAGGTTTATTTGCCAGAGTCTACATATTTGTATCTTTTGACAATCAACTTGTATATATTTTATTTAAAGGGGGGGGTAGGTAAGTTTGAGAAACCGGCTCGAGATACACTTTTTGTTATATTCCATGGAATGCTCTTAACATCCCGATAGCAATGCATATCTTAAGTGCTTTGACAAAAAATCCATAAAAAAATTTCATCTGTGGAAGCCGTAATACTGTAAAAAGTACGACCAATCCGTTTAGCCGGGCCGGCTAAACGGATTGGATTGCCGTCCTGTCTGTCAGCCTTCCATCTCGTGCACGCACAAATGTATCTCGTGCCCTCATTGGGCGTGCCGTCATTGGGCGTGCATTGCAGCAGTACTTCAATGACTCGCCAGCAACAGGCGGCCACTTTCACCATGGCAGAGTTAGGTTCAACATCGTCTACTGGTGGCAAAAGAAATAATGTAACGGAGCAAATTAGGAACAAAAACAAAGTGGAAACTAGGAGAATTCAAACCAGAGTCAATATCGGAGTTGCTTTTCAACGATGGCGACAACTGATGCAACACACCTATGGGGGTTATTCCCTATCTTTATTCAAGAGCGTGGTATTTAAATTTGAGAGCATACTTTATGTATTTATTTCCCTCAAACCCTGTCCTCGCACTCAAATAGTGCCTGCTTGCACTTTGCTCTGCTTCTGCTCAAACTGTACGCTTGCACTCAGATATATTGCTGCTTACGGATTTTTTCTGCTCTCAGATTTATTCTCTGCGCGCTCGAAACTTTTGTGCAACAATCCTGTCAAAATCCCTCAACCAATAGGAGGCCAGGTGTCCTTGCGGGTGCGTTCGTTTTACTTATTACAGCGTCCCGTAAGGGCGGTTACTCTTTGGTGCGATGACAGGGTTTGAGTGAAGGAAATCAATAAAGTATGCTCTCAAATGTAAATACCACGCTCTTGAATAAAGATAGGGAATAACCCCCATACACACCGAGTTGAAATCTGACGCCGTGGTCGCTCTTTTTCTCTTGGACAGGTTTTGTATGGTTTACAATTTCCCTGAACTATATAGCCAACCTAAGTCATGTGCGCGTTCATGTGTGTTGGAGGAGGTGCTCTGTAAGGAAGTCTGAAGGAAGGGGCGGATTCTTTTCGGCTGTGTACTTTCAAATTTTAGTGCACTCTGTTTCTGAAACTTACCTACCCCCCCTTTAATGTTACAAAACAAAAATGACCATGTTCACGTCTTAAAGTCATCCTGAGGCCTTAGTTTTGGTTTGAAATGACACAACATCATGTATGTGTTGCTTCTTTTGGGCTTGTTTTCAGACCTGGTTGCTTATTTCTCTCAAAGCTGGCAACAGAGTGGGCGCAGTGTCTAGCAGTAAGCTAACGAGAGGCTACGTTCAGCTGGTGACTCGGGACTCGGGACAGAGCAAATGTCAGGAGTTTGGAAGTATTATAAAATTGAAAGCGAAGGCAGTGTAACAGCCAGATGCAATGTTTGCAAGGCGGAGGTTCCGCGTGGTGGAAAGAACAGAGCTACGTTCAACACGACCAATCTAATACGCCACCTGAGAAACAAACACCAACAACAACAGGACGAGTACACAGCGGCCACTCAGGTAACGGCACTGAAACAACCGACACTTTCAGAGACTTTTAAAAGGAAAGAGAAACTGCCCCAGAACAGTGAAAAGGCCAAACAAATAACAGCCAAGATAGCTGAACTCATCGCGTTGGATGACCAGCCGTTATCTGTTACCTTTTTTTCTCTCTTAATGCATTGCATAAAGATCGGGAAAAATCGGTATCGGCAGATTGTCAAAATCAAATGATCGGAATCGGATCGGGAGCAAAGAAAGGTGATCGGGACATCCCTAATTTTAATAATATTTTTCTAACATAATTTATTACGACGCAGACTGAATACACCTGCTGAGTGAAGTTGTTGTGAGATGGTCAGGTAGAAATCCAGACTATAATCCAACAAAGATAGTTACATGTTTTAAAAAGTTCTTATGTAATACAACAACAAAAAAGCCATTCACAGCCGTTTTGATCGTTGAAAAGGAAAAAGGTGAATTTGTTGGGGGTTATTTTTAGCGGCCTGTTAATCCACATTTGGTGCTCTAGTGAGTATTTGGGGCAGCAGGACAGTGAACGTGGGGGGTTTAGAATAACGGTGTGGATCTTTGATGTGTATTTTATATACCATTCCTTGCACACTTAAAGGTGGGGTAGGTAATTCACTTCAGAAACACTTGTTATATTCCATGGAATACTCTTAACATCCGATAGCAATGAATATCTTAAATGCTTTGACAATAAATACATTCAAACATGTCATCAGTGGAAGCCGTGGCGCTGTACAAAGCACGACCAATCATCTGAGCCGGCTAAAGTAACTGGATGGCCTACCTGCCTGTCAGCCTTCCATCGGGGCACAAACTTATCTCGTGCCCTCATTGGTCATGTGTGTTCGTGTGTGTTGGAGGAGGGGCTCTGTGAGGAAGTGGCAGATTTTCTCCGGCTGTGTATTTTCAAATTCTAGCGCACTCGAGCTGGTTTCTCCATTCTTACCTATCTCACCTTTAATGTTCAAAATATCCAACTTTTTAATTGTGTTAGATGTCATTTTGCCCTTCATAAGGTTTATTTGCCAGAGTCTACATATTTGTATCTTTTGACAATCAACTTGTATATATTTTATTTAAAGGGGGGGGTAGGTAAGTTTGAGAAACCGGCTCGAGATACACTTTTTGTTATATTCCATGGAATGCTCTTAACATCCCGATAGCAATGCATATCTTAAGTGCTTTGACAAAAAATCCATAAAAAAATTCATCTGTGGAAGCCGTAATACTGTAAAAAGTACGACCAATCCGTTTAGCCGGGCCGGCTAAACGGATTGGATTGCCGTCCTGTCTGTCAGCCTTCCATCTCGTGCACGCACAAATGTATCTCGTGCCCTCATTGGGCGTGCCGTCATTGGGCGTGCATTGCAGCAGTACTTCAATGACTCGCCAGCAACAGGCGGCCACTTTCACCATGGCAGAGTTAGGTTCAACATCGTCTACTGGTGGCAAAAGAAATAATGTAACGGAGCAAATTAGGAACAAAAACAAAGTGGAAACTAGGAGAATTCAAACCAGAGTCAATATCGGAGTTGCTTTTCAACGATGGCGACAACTGATGCAACACACCTATGGGGGTTATTCCCTATCTTTATTCAAGAGCGTGGTATTTAAATTTGAGAGCATACTTTATGTATTTATTTCCCTCAAACCCTGTCCTCGCACTCAAATAGTGCCTGCTTGCACTTTGCTCTGCTTCTGCTCAAACTGTACGCTTGCACTCAGATATATTGCTGCTTACAGATTTTTTCTGCTCTCAGATTTATTCTCTGCGCGCTCGAAACTTTTGTGCAACAATCCTGTCAAAATCCCTCAACCAATAGGAGGCCAGGTGTCCTTGCGGGTGCGTTCGTTTTACTTATTACAGCGTCCCGTAAGGGCGGTTACTCTTTGGTGCGATGACAGGGTTTGAGTGAAGGAAATCAATAAAGTATGCTCTCAAATGTAAATACCACGCTCTTGAATAAAGATAGGGAATAACCCCCATACACACCGAGTTGAAATCTGACGCCGTGGTCGCTCTTTTTCTCTTGGACAGGTTTTGTATGGTTTACAATTCCCCTGAACTATATAGCCAACCTAAGTCATGTGCGCGTTCATGTGTGTTGGAGGAGGTGCTCTGTAAGGAAGTCTGAAGGAAGGGGCGGATTCTTTTCGGCTGTGTACTTTCAAATTTTAGTGCACTCGAGCCGGTTTCTGAAACTTACCTACCCCCCCCTTTAATAATTCTGTTTTAATTTCTTTTGAGATATTTATATTTCGTTTATTTTCCAAATGATGTGCAACGCCTTGTTTGAACATGCTGCTGTAACGTAATATGTTTAACATCAATAAGGTATATCTTATCTTAATTAGAAAGACAACAGCGCTCTACAGCACATCAGAGTCTGAACTGGGAATTAAAACATTTATCAACAAATCCGTTTCTTTCTGATTCGTCTGCAGAAGAAGATCCTCTCAGAGTTCTGAAAATAATCTCATCAGCTGCCGGCGCTTCAGCCTTTCCAGAAACGTATGCTCCAAATATATAGGTTTCTTTTCTCTGAGTCAGCAGACGGTCAGTGAGCGGCTCGGTCTAAACGCTGGAGTCTGTGTTTCAGCAGCTGCTGCATCACATGCTGCTTGATTCACCAGCAGCTGCAGGGGGGGGGGGGTACTCAAGTACTGTACTTAAAGGTCACCGATTATGCAAAATCCTCTTCTTCATGTCTCTTCTTCATCAACATGTGTCCCCTCTTCTTCATGTCTCCTCTACATCAACATGTGTCCCCTCTTCTTCATCAACATGTGTCCCCTCTTCTTCATGTCTCTTCTTCATCAACATGTGTCCCCTCTTCTTCATGTCTCTTCTTCATCAACACGTGTCCCCTCTTCTCCATGTCTCTTCTACATCAACATGTGTCCCCTCTTCTTCATGTCTCCTCTACATCAACATGTGTCCCCTCTTCTCCATGTCTCTTCTTCATCAACACGTGTCCCCTCTTCTTCATGTCTCTTCTAAATCAACATGTGTCCCCTCTTCTTCATGTCTCTTCTTCATCAACACGTGTCCCCTCTTCTTCATGTCTCTTCTACATCAACACGTGTCCCCTCTTCTCCATGTCTCTTCTACATCAACACGTGTCCCCTCTTCTCCATGTCTCTTCTACATCAACACGTGTCCCCTCTTCTCCATGTCTCTTCTACATCAACATGTGTCCCCTCTTCTTCATGTCTCCTCTACATCAACATGTGTCCCCTCTTCCCCATGTCTCTTCTACATCAACATGTGTCCCCTCTTCTTCATGTCTCTTCTACATCAACATGTGTCCCCTCTTCTCCATGTCTCTTCTACATCAACATGTGTCCCCTCTTCCTCATGTCTCTTCTACATCAACATGTGTCCCCTCTTCCTCATGTCTCTTCTACATCAACATGTGTCCCCTCTTCTTCATGTCTCTTCTACATCAACATGTGTCCCCTCTTCTCCATGTCTCTTCTACATCAACATGTGTCCCCTCTTCTTCATGTCTCTTCTACATCAACATGTGTCCCTTCTTCTTCATATCTCTTCTACATCAACATGTGTCCCCTCTTCTTCATGTCTCTTCTACATCAACATGTGTCCCCTCTTCTTCATGTCTCTTCTACATCAACATGTGTCCCCTCTTCTCCATGTCTCTTCTACATCAACATGTGTCCCCTCTGTGGAAAGAGACTGAAAGTTTCAGGAACAAAGATTCTCTCTCTTTTTGATCCATTTCTATAAAAACCTGTCTGAAAATGAGCGGATCAGATTTTGGCCACTTTATGATGTCATAACGATGTTTTGTCTTGTGTAACCATTAGCCAATCAGCAACCAAGGTAACCCCCCCCCCCCCCCCCCTATCACCTGAATCTCCTCCTAGAGCACCATTGAGTTCTTTGTAACCAAATGTCTCTCAGAGGGGCGTGGGGAGGGGCTCCTTATTTTTCATCTAAAGTAACAGACAGAGAATCAGCACTTTGGAAACAGGGCTGAAACAGAGGGGATTATGGGTAATGCTGCAACAATCTGTTTGGTGTTTCAGCCAATCAGAGACAGGTTCTGGATATATCTGAGACCTGTGATACATTGAGGAAGAACAGTATAATAGGAGACCTTTAAGTAAAGCTCATTACTTCTCCCACTTTGCCTGTTTTTAAATCTTGTTTAAAGACCCACTTATTCTCCCGTGCGTTTGCAGACCACGTATAAGACTTGTGCTTTTCAATTGGGGTTTTATTTGGTTTTAACGTCATGTATGAGAGTTTTAAGTCTGTGGCTTTTATTGCCTCGTGTTTTACATTGGTTTAAAATCTTGTCTGATTTTTATATATATTTATTGATTGGTAGAACGTTGGATTGGACATCTCCAAATAGCACTTGAGTATTTCAATGTATTGCCACTTTTGCCAGGCAGACTTTTCCTCCACTTTATTTATTTAACACTCAGTTACTTTTTAACATTACAAATAAAATATACTGATATGATGCAATCAGGGTCGGGATGGGCGATATGTAGATGAGACTATTACCTCACAATCCATACGGTGATGATCTTATGATTGCATTGTTTATTGTATTGATTGCCATAACATATGTGACCTGCTCCATCGAAATCATACACTGCTGGAAAGAGGAGATTCCTAGCTTTCTAATGATATCAGGATTGTTGTTGTTCTCCAAATATTAAGCCAAATATGTCACATTATATAATGATCGTCATCATTTTGAGAAAAAGGCCTTCAAAGTTTCCTCTTCTCTGGAATCCATCGATCTGATTGGTTATTAGCAAATTATCAAAGCAGTACGGAGGGAAGATATTTTCATTTGGATTACTGGTCTGGGGGAAGCTTGCGAGTGTGCGTGTGTGTTTGTGTATTTTAGTGTTTGTGTGTATTGTGTTTGTTTCCCGGGAAACCCTCACGAGAAACACCGGCTGTTGTTACGCCTGCTGTGACGTCAAGTTACTCCGTTCTCCGCTTGTAATTATGCCGAAGCTTCAAAGTTGTATTTATCTTCTGAATTTGCCGAAACAAGTTTAATATTCTGAAAGCCAGGACTTTGTTTAATTGAAATCAGATGAAAACAAACTGTAACGGACCCTGCCGTGTTATCTATGATTACTATACTCTTACATTCATAATGTTAGCGGAGGGAGGGGTGGGGGGGGCGCTGAGGAACAGCAGACTGCGAGTGAGAGGTGCCTGTCATCTTCCCTTTACAAGCTTCAAACATGTATTTATCGTGTGATTTTGGAAATAGAAGTTTCATATTCTGAAAGCCAAGACTTCAAATCAAACAAAACACCCGAAAAACTATTTTTTTACGCAAATCCACGTTTATTTTGAAATGAGCCGTTGCGACTTCCGACTGATTTCGATAGAGCGGGTCACACACATGCTAGAATTCTCCTTGTTGTTTAAAGCAGCAACCTAAGAGTCCTATAAGCACTAATGGCATTTTATTAACATGTAACGGTGCCACCATTTATTCTCACTGAAGAATACACTCGATGATGTGGTCGATATTTAATTATCCCTTCACTTATATAACCTGCAGTTAAAAAGTGTTCTAATTTGATCATCACTAAAAAGTCCCTCAGCCTGACAACCAGCTGCCCTCCAATCACGAAAACTCATGTCACACAACTCTGAGAAGGGTTAGCCAATCAGGGACCATGACAGATTTACACCTCAGAGGCTCGTCCAATCCAAGTCAGGCAGCAGGATTTACACTGTACAGTGAGCGTTTCTCGATGGAAACACACACACAGCTGCACATTCTTTCCATCCTACTGTAACCATCCTCGGCATTTAGACCTCTGTGTGTGTCTGTCTGTGCGTGTGTCTGTGCGTGTGTGTTTGTGTGTGTGTGTATGTGCGTGTGTCTGTGCGTGTGTGTGTCTGTGCGTGTGTGTATGTGTGTGTGTGTCTCACAGGCAGAGCAGCAGGGCGAAGCCGGCGATGTACTCGTTCCTCTGCGCTCTGAACAGTTTCATGTGGATGTGTTCGATGGCCGTGGGGTTGTTGGTCAGATCCACCTTCTCCGGCACGCTGTACTTCCTCACCTCGCGGAAAGCATCTGCACACACACATTAAAACACACAAAGAAGAACAACATCGTCAGTGTGTATCCCACAAGTTGAGTAGTGTCCAGTTGCATGATGATTAACTTAAAATGTTACACAAAACCAAATGTGCTTCACCGTCTGAGATACGTTGATTGAAACTGAATCAACTGCAAAGAGCCTAATTAAACTTAAAAGGATATTTTATTTGCTTTATTGATCACCAGAGAGTCACTTGGGTGTTGCACAGCACAAAGACAGAAATAAGGAAGGAGGCGAAGACGAAGAAGGAGGAGGAGGAGAAACAACCTACCGATGAGCAGGAAGACGAGGATGGCGATGGCCACCATGAAGGAGGTGTTTCCATAGAGAGCGATGGTCTGGATGATCCGAGACTTAAAGATCTTGCTCCACCTGCAGGAGCAAACACTCACATTATAACTTCAGGGTATCTGCAGGAGTCCTGAAGTCACATGTAATTCCTTTTAAGACCTTTTCTAAGACCCTTTCCATACATTTTAAGACCATCGCCACTTGGAGTTTTAACCGGTTACCTTGGCGACACACTTTACCTCACATTGACTATATACAGTATTGATTGTCCTTCCTCCTTATCTTCCAACCATTTGGACGCAGACTTGCATTTCCCCATAACGATGTTGTTTAACAACCGGCGTAAACTGACCTTCGCGCCATCAAGCAGTGAGCGTGCGATGTCCTGCTCAGATGACGTCAAACCCAACGGGATGCCATAAATAAACTACACAGAATCACACTACACACCTACGCAATGATTACATTCAGGCAGACTGTAGAATACAACCTCTTTGGACCATTCATATACTTATTGAAAACAAGCTACAAAATGTAATACCTTGGAAAATGCTGTTTCATACTTTTTAATAGCCTTAATTTTTGCTAAATTGATTTATCAACTTTTAATACTTTCTAAGACCCCGCGGACCCCCTGAACACAGAGTAGAGTCGATATACACAGTAATAGATGGAATACAGTCAGATAGCTGAGGCTATGGCTCCATCTAGTGGAAACAACACACATCTGAGGGAAATGTCCTAATAACCAGATATTAAAAAAGTGGTAGAAATGTTATCTTTAAGGGAAACAGCACTTGTGATTATAAGGGAAAGTTACGCATGGAAAAAAATTACATTGTTAAAAAGTGACAGACAAAAGGGAGGATTTAAATAGTTTCTCTCAGGGTTCATACACTTTGTCACCAATGATTTTCAATGACTTCTCCAGGACCTTTACCTAATTTTCCATGACCAAAAACATTACTCTTTCTCAGCGTACCACTGAAAATTGGTTATTTTAACATGGAACAGGAAAATAAGGTCTGCATCTGAAACATGTTGTGCCTATCGAAAACAAATCCAATACCAGCTTCTTCACGCTAAAGCAACTCAAATCTCCCACCAGCAAAACACCTCGTCAGTTAAATGCCATTTTAGTTTCATTACTATACATTATTTATTATCATTATAGTATTACTATTTTGGTGATTAGTCCAAATATAAATTATATTTGATGCAACTTTAGTTACATTTCAGAAAAATATTGTTTTCCATAACTTTTCCAGGGCCTGGAATTAGCATTTTGAATTTCCATGACTTTTCCAGGTTTTTAATGACCATAATAATCCTGAACTCTTTAAATATGCAATACAAAAATATGATGCATGTTGTATTTGTACATCTTTACTACAATTACAGTATCAAAAAATCATTATTGATAATTAAAAAAAAGACAGAAATGTGATCTTGAAGGGAAACGGCACTTTTAAGGCTGTTAAAAAGTGAAAGACAAAAGTGGAGAATTATTTGATTTTAGATGCCAAAAATGTACAACTCTTTACATTTGGAATAACCCAATTTGATGTATTTGTACATCTTCACCATACTTACTGCATGTTCAGTATCAAAAAACAATAAAAATAGGACATCAAAACCAAAGAAATGTAGAAATCCCAAACCTATCGATTCCCTATTTTAGTATTTAAAAAAGGACCAAACCTTCAATGTGTTTTTGGGAGATGTAAAATACTAACATTCACCTTCTTATTTCAGGTTGGTCGTTTTTAATATTTTCACAATTCTATAAAACAAACCTTTTTCTACTTAGTTTTTGAGCATTATCTGGGAGTCGCAGTCGAGATAAGATTTGAAATAGTGGCTCCTTGTTTGTTCGAGGAGTCCCTTTTATCAAATCAAAAATTCCTTACATTGCGTGTCCGTCTACTTTTGAATGGAACCACTCATTCTCCAGCAGCTTCTAATGAATCGTCAGACTTTGTACAATCACTGAAAGGCTGAGTCGTGGGGTGTTTCTCAATGTCGAGGACGCTTGCTTGGTAGGACATGTCTTCCGAGTCACTTGCTTCAGAAGCGAGGCAAGAATCCTTCCTAGCCTCGGGAAACGAAGAATGGTGGAACAGGCTAACAGGTGTGCGTCATATGCGAGGCCCCGCCTTAAATGGAGCGCTATTTCCGCCAAATATTTGGAAATTGGTCTGTGCGCAAAGCATTGTGGGGATTTTAAGACCGGAGGATACACATGTGCAGCCTCGAAATTTCTGGCTACGAAGTACGCCGGCCTCGGTAGAATTCAAGTATGCTGGACATTGGAACAGTCCTTCGGCGGCACTCGATGACGTAGTATGTTTGAAATAGTGGCTCTGGAGCAGCCTTCCTCGACATTGAGAAACACCCATGGATGTCTCTTATATATTTACTTTCAATCCGGAACATCCCTCAAGAGTTTCTGGGGATTTTTTGGTGATAAAAACCTGCTGACATCAGAGAAGTGTCTGTTCTGAGAGTTAATCAGAGGTCGGTTTGAATCTGCTTCACACAGAGCGGCTCCGTTTCAGATAATTGTTTGAAATCAATCCAACTGGAACTGTTTGACATCAATCCAACTGGAACTGTTTGACTCTCAGCGAACGCTCAAACACCACATTAGTGTGAAAGCTGAAAATGTCTAGCGGAGCGTCGTAGTTTAGGAACGATTTAGGAAGCTTATGATGACAAGAAAAGGAGAGACACTTAAGTCTGAGTGATCGTTGAGGCGGTTGCTAGGCGACAGGGCGATAAAAACAAGAAATAATTAAATGCACTCGTAATGATAGTGGAATAAAATAAATAGTGACAGATGTGCCAAGAGGAGATTTCTCTTGGACTTCAAATCAAACTGCAGCCGAGGCCCCAGGTAGAACATCCTACACAGAATCAAATCTATTGTCCAGGAAACTATTTCATTTGGGCATTTATTTTCCTTATGTGTAAATGTTGAAGCCGACAAAGAATAAGGGCAGACTTTAACAATGGTCATCCCTTTCCCTCATAAATAAACATATGCCTTTTCGGTGCCAATAACTCCTCCACCTGTCTCGAATACCAAATCACCCAGAGCCTGAAGATGCCTTCAAAATAAAAAGCATTACCAACTCAAATGTACTCAAAACTGTGCTGCTAGGGTACTCGCACATACAAAGCCGTGGCAGCACATCACCCCCACCCTCATCCACCTCCACTGGCTGCCGGTCAAGCCCCGCATAACCTACAAAGTCCTCCTCCTCACCTACAAGTCCCTCCATGCCCTTTCCCCCCCAGTACCTATCGGACATCCTTCAACCCACATGCACCACCACGGAACCTGCGGTCTTCAGACTCTGGCCTGCTAACCACCCCCCGCACCAACCTGCGAACCTTCAGGGACCGAGCCTTCAGTGTGGCTGCCCCCACCCTCTGGAACGCCCTCCCCGCGTAGATCGGCAACATCCCCACGCTTGACGCCTTCCAAAGGGCCCTCAAGTCCCATCTGTTTGCCAAGGCTTTTGGCCCCGAATGGATTTGTTGTTGGTGAATGAGACAGTGGGTGTTTCTCAATGTCGAGGAAGGCTGCTCCAGAGCCATTAGGATGCTACGTCACCGAGTGCCGCCGAAGGACTGTTCCAATGTCCAGGATCCTCGGAATTCTACCGAGGCCGGCGTCCTTCGTTGCGGGAAATTTCGAGGCTGCACATGTGTATCCTCCGCGGTCTTAAAATCCCCACAATGCTTTGCGCACGGACCAATTTCCAAAATCTTTGGCGGAAATCACGCTCCATTTAAGGCGGGGCCTCGCATATGATGCATACCTGCTAGCCTGTTCCACCATTCTTTGTTTTCAGAGGCTAGGAAGGATTCTTGCATCGCTTCTGAAGGACCTGACTCGGAGGGACTTGTCCTACCAAGGAAGCGTCCTCGACATTGAGAAACACCTCCTTTGTCTGACTGCCTTTTGTTATGTTTGTTTTTGCTCCTGTTCTTCTCTGTAAAGCGACCTTGGGTCTCATGAAAGGCGCGATATAAATCCAAGCTATTATTATTATGATCAAATGACCCAACAATGACCAGCTCCAGCAATATGCTTAACCATAGCATTTAGTATCTACATAATAAAAGGATAGTGTGTTAACATTATTTGAGAGACGATCTGTCGAGTCCGAAGCCATACCTGCTTACACAATGTACATTTCAAATCAAACTCCATTTGCGCTGTAGCCTAATCACATGCTTTTACCGTCAGGGTTTATAGATTGTCTATCTTCACGGTCTACTGTAAATTTTTAATGCTGTTTTAATTCGATTTTGAGATGTTTAAAATTCTAGTATTGTTTATTTCTACGTATGTGCAATGCCTTGTTTTTTATGCTGCTGCAACGCAAACATTTGGGATCCATAAAGTACCTTTTATCTTATGCCAACAGTTGTTCTATTCATTTGCATGTTGATTTCCCAATGCTGGCCCTTTTAGTACTTTGAGTTATTGTGGGTGTGATAAGATCAACTGGAATCAATCTCCCTATAAGATCTAATCTGTAGTGTTTCATTAACTCAGCGTAATAAAGCTTTTGGAGAATATCTCTTTAACCCCGTTGTCTTTTGCCATTTTCTCCTCTGCTTTTTCAACTCATAAGACTGTCCAAAGTCTTCACTACTCCTAACATTTATTCACCTTGGGAGCTCACTTCAAGTCTGAAATGTCAGTTATAAAACATTTTTCTTAATCAGGATCTAGTCCTAAATGGGAAAGGGAAATTCTTAAAAAACTTCATAATTCTAAGATCTTTTTATTGTTATTTTGTCACTAGGAGCCATTCTTTGTGCTAGAAAGCCTTATGATTAATGCCTCTGATTCAAGCCCTGTTATTACTACTGAATTGTCAATAAACTATACTGAAATCAACCTGATAGAAGTTGCACTCAATAGACTTAAAACCAGTTAAGCCCCATGCCCCCGGTTGCAACATCTTGCAAGAAACAGCGTCTGAGGGCTTCTTAACATTTAACAAACTATGAATGTGTCATACCCACTTAAGAGAAAAGAGATTATTCATTTACCCCTTTTAGAAGTGAAGGTAATTTGTTCTGAGAATGTCATTTTCGAGCCTGAGACCAGAAAAACCGGCTCAGGGCTTAAGTAAAGCATTAGAAAACAAACATCGGTGTTTTGGGAGACAATTGCTTGGTTTGTACGAGTCATGCATCATGCTCTCTCTTTTAGAGTGAATAAATACAAAATACAGTAAAGTTATAGTCAAATGAATGAACATTGCACCACGACATTCAACAAATAACATCGATTCATTTGGATATATTGCCAACAGTGTAAAGGTAGATAAACAACGTGTAGCCTGTCATGTCGGAGAGCAAATTCACAGCATTCTTTTCTACCAAAACGTCTGAAAAAAATTGCCTGATACAAATTCATTCTGACAATAAATACAAAAGACAAGTGAGTAGAGGAACTAGTGGGTAAATGGACAGGTGGGTAAATGGACAGGTGGGCAGAGGAACCAGTGTGTAAATGGACAGATGAGCAAATGGCAAGGTGAATAAATGGACAGGTGAGTAAATGGACAGGTGGGCAGAGGAACCAGTGTGTAAATAGACAGGTGTGTAAATGGACAGGTGTGTAAATGGACAGGTGTGTCAATGGACAAGTGGGCAGAGGAACTAGTGGGTAAATGGACAGATGAGCAAATGGCCAGGTGAATAAATGGACAGGTGAGTAAATGGACAGGTGAGTAAATGGACAGGTGAGTAAATGGACAAGTGGGCAGAGGAACCAGTGTGTAAATGGACAAGTGGGCAGAGGAACCAGTGTGTAAATGGACAAGTGGGCAGAGGAACCAGTGTGTAAATGGACAAGTGTGTGAATGGACAGGTGAGTAAATGGACAGGTGTTTAAATGGACAGGTGTGTAAATGGACAGGAGGTGAGTAAATGGAGAGGTGAGCGAAGTCCCTATGGACTTCGCCACCACCGCCCAATTTATTTGTATGCATGGTCCTTGTTGAAATAAATACATAATAATAATAAATGGACAGGTGTGTAGAGGGACAGGTGAGTAGAGGGACAGGTGAGTAGAGGGACAGGTGTGTAGAGGGACAGGTGAGTAGAGGGACAGGTGAGTAGAGGGACAGGTGTGTAGAGGGACAGGTGTGTAGAGGGACAGGTGTGTAGAGGGACAGGTGTGTAGAGGGACAGGTGTGTAGAGGGACAGGTGTGTAGAGGGACAGGTGAGTAGAGGGACAGGTGTGTAGAGGGACAGGTGTGTAGAGGGACAGGTGAGTAGAGGGACCGGTGTGTAGAGGGACAGGTGTGTAGAGGGACAGGTGTGTAGAGGGACAGGTGTGTAGAGGGACAGGTGTGTAGAGGGACAGGTGTGTAAATGGACAGGTGAGCACCAACCTCTTGGGTGAGATGAAGGGGATGCAGAGCAGCAGAACGAAGAAGACTTCACCGTAGAGGAAGGTGGCGACGGCCGTCCACTGCAGACTCATCCTGACTCCTGACAACAAAACACAAACCTGGCATTAATGTTTACACTTTTCAAAATAAAACCACATGTGCAATAATACAAGGCCCGAAGCCGTCAGTCCACAGTTACTTTCGTCACATCTTAAAATCGCAGCAGAATTAAAAACACCGAATTTAATTCAGCTCCAATCAACATGTACTGTTTGACTTTTCATTCATCTTATTCTCATTTGTTTTGGGTGCAACGATACATGGCTACAGTTTTATTGAGCACGAGATGTCTTTATAAAAGTGAGAAAATAAATTAGATTCAAGCATTAAAACATTTTAAAAAGGTGGAGTAAAGTATAAAAATAATCAAATTAAAAAACAATAAATAGCAAATAGAAACATCTCTAAAGTAGCAAATACATATATGACAAATAACACAAAATAAAATATTCTGGATATATTCAAATGTTCTATAAAAGACCAGCAACAGAAATATTGACTTGTACTACAGGAGAGGATTACGCCTGCCTTATCATTTTATTTTGTAGTTTGAAAAGCCGAATGTTCACAAATATCTGCAGCTTCAGAAATGTGTCTGTAAGGTTTGAAAACAAACGCTGAGCTGTAAAAACACACAGGATATACTTTAACTTAAAAGGTCACCTCTCATGCTATTTTCAGGCATATATTATGGGTCTCAGATAAATATATAAAACATGTCTATGAAGTGTTTTGCTCAAAATACAAACGGATCATGCATTTTAGACATCGCTCTATTTCAGCCCTGTTAGAGAAACATTGATTTTGGGTCCTTAGGTTGAAAAAAAAGAAGGAGGCAGAGCTAATGCCTGCTCAGAATTCTACCGGAGATAAAGTTAAATTCTGCTGTGATAAAACACCATCCTGTTCTAAACCACATCAAGGATTATCTCTGAATCAGTATGGAGCTCAAATGCCTTTTCTCTTGCAGGTTTATCACAAGGTGAGTTCCTTTTTTAAATTCCTGCTTTTTAAACATGTGCTCTCCAGTGCAGGTTAGCTCTGAGTGTTAGCGATGCTTGCTAATGTAAACAAAGACGAGATTGGGTGCGGTGGGGCCGCCGCCGATTTGACTTCATATCGGCAGCAAATCTGTATCCGCTCGTTGTACCTCGGTTTTTAGAGATTTGGGTACGGAGGAAAAGAGAGGGTTTTATTTTGTGACGCTGCACGAGTTCCCTGACACATATTTATGTATCAAAGACATCACAAAGTGCATTTTGCATGATAGGTCCCCTTTAACATCGAGACGAAGCTGAGAGGATAATTAGAGGCCGGGTGTGATGAGTTTATTTTTGGACGTGTCAGAGAGCAACAGTTTGTAAAATTGATTTTGTAAATAGGTAATAGTATTAGAACAAAGTAGGGCTGCTCGATTATGGCAAAATTATTTTGGTCAATAATTGATATCGCGATTATAAAAAATGATTATCCATTTACTTTGAAAACAATCATTTAAAAAAAAAATATGGATTACCCTGAACTCTAAGTATAATTCAACTAAAAAAATACTTAATAGTTTTATTTTGATTACGTTGTTTTCGTAATCGTTGCAAGCCAAAATCGTAATTAAAATACGATTAATTGCACAGCCCCAGAACAAAGACGCACCAACTTGAGCTGAAACTAAAGTTAACCTCTGGTTCAGTTTCATCATCCAGGTCAAGAGCTCATCAAATCAAGGTAAGATCAACTTTATTGATTACAAATAGGGATTTTTGTTTTGCTACAGCAGCATAAAAAAACTAAACAAGGCATTGCACATAATTAGAAATTAAAAAGATTATAAATAATTAACAAACGTATAAATAAAACGGAACTAAAGAGTAGAAAATATACAAGTTTACTGTGATGGCATATTACATTATATTGAGATTTACTTCAAATGCATTTTTAGAGAATTCACTTGATCCTTTTTACATAACAGTTCATGCATTTTGCAACCGTACACCACAAATAATTAATATTTTTATTTTGTATACCCCATAAATTACAGCATTAATTTACCCATTAGATTCTCATTTTTAAAAATACATCTTTAATGAACATATTTGGAATCACCCTGAGATCTAAGAACAGGGTCTATGCAGGAATCCTGAAGTCAAATGTAATTCCTTTTAAGAGCTTTTTTAAGACCCTTTCCATACATTTTAAGACTTCATCTCCACTTGGAGTTCTAACCGGTTACCTTGGTGACACACTTCACCTCACATTGACTATATACAGTATTGATTGTCCCTCCTCCTTATCTTCCAACCATTTGGACGCAGACTTGCATTTCCCCATAACGATGTTGTTTAACAACCGGCGTAAATGGACCTGCTATCAAGCAGTGAGCGTGCGATGTCCTGTTCAGATGACGTCAAATCCAACGGGATGCCATCAATAAACTACACAGAATCACACTACACACCTACGCCATGATTACATTCAGGCAGACTGTAGAATACAACCTCTTTGGACCATTTATAGACTTATTGAAAACAAGCTACAAAATGTAATACCTTGGAAAATGCTGTTTAATAGCCTTACTTTTCGCTAAATTGATTTATCAACTTTTAATAAGACCCTGCGGACACACTGGATATGTTATTAGCAAACGACTGCCTCTCTGTACATCAGTTTACTTGTATCAGTACAAGATGCCAAAGTAAATCAAACATGTATGCGTAGTCCCTCGGCACTGCTAGGTAACAAAAACAAAAACATTACAAGTCAAAATATTTAAGTTGGTAAATACATTCAAAAGATAAAATACATGGTACTACATATCAAGTTAAAGAGATCACAGTTCTGATTCTTGAGCCACTGTAGGAGAATCCAAATTGCAAAATATGGAGAGCACTATTGCTAAAAGCCTATAAAAAAAACATATAATTGAATTAAACTAACTAAAGCCAGTGTGGAGGATCAGCTGACCAGTGGGGTGGGTGTGGCAGCAGCTGTGTACTGCAACACTGCAACACACTGCCAACATCTCAGTGAAGAAACGCACTGAACTTTGGCTTATTTTTGTACATTAAAACACACATTAAGACACAAGCAGCATAATCAATGTCTATACACTAGTTTCTCACAGTTTTCTTTCTCTGTGGAACATAAAAACGTATATTTTTCTATTTTAGAGGGACAGATTGAGTCCTTAAAAGGAGATTTAAATAAGGATACACGACACACCTGGCAGGCTACATGTAAAACCTGTTTATTCTCTATTAACAGCTAAGATAGTGTTTAGATCTCGTCTATTGCTAAAACATATTGAACTACATCAACTGCACACCACGTGAATATCGTTTAGGGTACATATATTAGGTGGAGTGAAACAGATTTAAGTATATCAAGTTAAAACAGACAGATTTTAATAACGTGTATTTGTTGGATTTTGACAGGAAACCCAAGTTGTTTTTAAAAACGTGAATTAGTTGAGCTAATAGCTGAATGTCTTCGTGTATTTCCTGGAAATTAGCCACTTAGCTTGTAGGCCCCGTCTAATTCCTGCTTTGTATTGAGTCAGATATTCATGTGTAATGTAATAAATCGTGTCTCCATGTCTGGGGCTTTCTCTGGAATGTGTGATGTTGAAATATCTGCTAACAACTTGATTTACTAAATTAACAAACTTGGCGTTAAGTTAGCAAGCTAAACTAGTCCGCAGATGTTAGCTATCACAGGCTTTGCTAAGATAGCACCAGTTGTTAGTCAGCAGGTGAACTTACCTGAGACTATTCCCGCAGACACAGAGAAACTCAGGAAACACGGAGCTCTTCTGACAAGCTTCAAACTCTCTACTAACTGGAGTTAGCTTGTTAGCTTAGCTTCCTGTTGTAAACACGTCCTGCTTCCGGGTTTTAATGCTAGCTCATCCAGATCCCGGCATTTGATTGGATAAATCGATGCAAGTGGGAGGAGTCAAATGTCACTTCCGAGTTTTGACATTTCATATTATTATTTTGTTGTACTTTTTGTACTTTTTCGTAAACAACATAGCAATTTTGAATTACACACCGGCAAAATACAGTAGTGTAAATGTTGTCAATGTATTACACTAATCCCCCCCCGTAAAAAACATTCAAAAATAATAAACAAACAAAGAATTGAAATATCACATTAAAAAACAATAAAAAAACAAATAAATAATAGTCATAATAGAAATATATAAGTAATAACAGTTCAGCTATTATTATCGACAATCGATCAACTATATAAGATATGTTCAGTATATATTAAGACTATTAAACTTAAATGTATTACATTTTAGTTTTTTTTATCATTTAATTGTATTAAGTTGATTTGAAAAAATTATCATTATTATTTCTATTCATTTGTTTGAATTTATTGTATCCTTTTATTCTCGGTGTCTGTTTTACAAACTGATCAAGGACACCATCAAGAGGTAAAAACAAGAGTGTAAAACTTGAGAGTTTCTGTTTAAAATTTATTTTGTGTTTGTTTTTTGCAAATATATAATAATGTGTAACATGTATAGCATTAGATCAATACAAAATACTTACATATACAGTGAAAATAGGTGTTTTTAATTTGATTACATCTCATATATTTCTGACAGATTAATATGATTGTTTTCGAATCTTAGTTTTTATATTTATTTTGATGTAAATACCCCTTATTTAGTTATTTTCCCTTTTTACTCATGTATTATGTCACCTCTTCTGACCGACAGGGGGAGACATTGTCTGCAGGAAAGAAACGATC
Source organism: Pogonophryne albipinna (assembly GCA_028583405.1). Taxonomy (NCBI): domain Eukaryota; kingdom Metazoa; phylum Chordata; class Actinopteri; order Perciformes; family Artedidraconidae; genus Pogonophryne; species Pogonophryne albipinna. Next base: position 578,316 of record JAPTMU010000051.1, read on the forward strand.
TCCGTGGTTCAGATAAAAGGGAAGAAGAAAACAACGACATCTCACTCTGATTGTTTTCCCACTAACTATAACAGCTCTCTATTTCTGCAGACACTGCTCTCCAATTAGTACTGGTCAGACTGTTTCCACAGTAAATTATTAAGTATGTAGAGACAACTTTGAAGATACAGGCTATAGTTATTTATAGATCCCTGAGGGGAGATTTGTTTCTTTTATAATATCAGTAGCTGTTTTGCATACAGAGAACAACACATTGCATTAAAGAGTCCTCTCCTGCTGATGTTCAGGTGTATATCAGTATGTAGTGTCTCTACTTTAAAGAGTCCTCTCCTGCTGATGTTCAGGTGTATATCAGTATGTAGTGTCTCTACTTTAAAGAGTTCTCTCCTGCTGATGTTCAGGTGTATATCAGTATGTAGTGTCTCTACTTTAAAGAGTTCTCTCCTGCTGATGTTCAGGTGTATATCAGTATGTAGTGTCTCTACTTTAAAGAGTCCTCTCCTGGTGATGTTCAGGTGTATATCAGTATGTAGTGTCTCTACTTTAAAGAGTCCTCTCCTGGTGATGTTCAGGTGTATATCAGTATGTAGTGTCTCTACTTTAAAGAGTCCTCTCCTGCTGATGTTCAGGTGTATATCAGTATGTAGTGTCTCTACTTTAAAGAGTCCTCTCCTGGTGATGTTCAGGTGTATATCAGTATGTAGTGTCTCTACTTTAAAGAGTCCTCTCCTGCTGATGTTCAGGTGTATATCAGTATGTAGTGTCTCTACTTTAAAGAGTCCTCTCCTGCTGATGTTCAGGTGTATATCAGTATGTAGTGTCTCTACTTTAAAGAGTCCTCTCCTGCTGATGTTCAGGTGTATATCAGTATGTAGTGTCTCTACTTTAAAGAGTCCTCTCCTGCTGATGTTCAGGTGTATATCAGTATGTAGTGTCTCTACTTTAAAGAGTCCTCTCCTGCTGATGTTCAGGTGTATATCACTATGTAGTGTCTCTACTTTAAAGAGTCCTCTCCTGCTGATGTTCAGGTGTATATCAGTTTGTAGTGTCTCTACTTTAAAGAGTCCTCTCCTGCTGATGTTCAGGTGTATATCAGTATGTAGTGTCTCTACTTTAAAGAGTCCTCTCCTGCTGATGTTCAGGTGTATATCAGTATGTAGTGTCGCTACTTTAAAGAGTCCTCTCCTGCTGATGTTCAGGTTCATATCAGTATGTAGTGTCTCTACTTTAAAGAGTCCCCTTCTGCTGATGTTCAGGTTCATATCAGTATGTAGTGTCTCTACTTTAAAGAGTCCCCTTCTGCTGATTTTCAGGTGTATATCAGTATGTAGTGTCTCTACTTTAAAGAGTCCTCTCCTGCTGATGTTCAGGTTCATATCAGTATGTAGTGTCTCTACTTTAAAGAGTCCTCTCCTGCTGATGTTCAGGTGTATATCAGTATGTAGTGTCTCTACTTTAAAGAGTCCTCTCCTGCTGATGTTCAGGTGTATATCAGTATGTAGTATCTCTACTTTAAAGAGTCCTCTCCTGCTGATGTTCAGGTGTATATCAGTATGTAGTATCTCTACTTTAAAGAGTCCTCTCCTGCTGATGTTCAGGTGTATATCAGTATGTAGTGTCTCTACTTTAAAGAGTCCTCTCCTGCTGATGTTCAGGTGTATATCAGTATGTAGTGTCTCTACTTTAAAGAGTCCTCTCCTGCTGATGTTCAGGTGTATATCAGTATGTAGTGTCTCTACTTTAAAGAGTCCTCTCCTGCTGATGTTCAGGTGTATATCAGTATGTAGTGTCTCTACTTTAAAGAGTCTTCTCCTGCTGATGTTCAGGTGTATATCAGTGTGTCGTGTCTCTACTTTAAAGAGTCCCCTTCTGCTGATTTTCAGGTGTATATCAGTATGTAGTGTCTCTACTTTAAAGAGTGCTCTCCTGTTGATGTTCAGGTCTATATCACTATGTAGTGTCTCTACTTTAAAGAGTCCTCTCCTGCTGATGTTCAGGTGTAAATCAGTTTGTAGTGTCTCTACTTTAAAGAGTCCTCTCCTGCTGATGTTCAGGTGTAAATCAGTTTGTAGTGTCTCTACTTTAAAGAGTCCTCTCCTGCTGATGTTCAGGTGTATATCAGTATGTAGTGTCTCTACTTTAAAGAGTCCTCTCCTGCTGATGTTCAGGTGTATATCAGTATGTAGTGTCGCTACTTTAAAGAGTCCTCTCCTGCTGATGTTCAGGTTCATATCAGTATGTAGTGTCTCTACTTTAAAGAGTCCCCTTCTGCTGATTTTCAGGTGTATATCAGTATGTAGTGTCTCTACTTTAAAGAGTCCTCTCCTGCTGATGTTCAGGTGTATATCAGTATGTAGTGTCTCTACTTTAAAGAGTCTTCTCCTGCTGATGTTCAGGTGTATATCAGTGTGTCGTGTCTCTACTTTAAAGAGTCCCCTTCTGCTGATTTTCAGGTGTATATCAGTATGTAGTGTCTCTACTTTAAAGAGTCCTCTCCTGCTGATGTTCAGGTGTATATCAGTATGTAGTGTCTCTACTTTAAAGAGTCCTCTCCTGCTGATGTTCAGGTTCATATCAGTATGTAGTGTCTCTACTTTAAAGAGTCCTCTCCTGCTGATGTTCAGGTGTATATCAGTATGTAGTGTCTCTACTTTAAAGAGTCCTCTCCTGCTGATGTTCAGGTGTATATCAGTATGTAGTGTCTCTACTTTAAAGAGTCCTCTCCTGCTGATGTTCAGGTGTATATCAGTATGTAGTGTCTCTACTTTAAAGAGTCCTCTCCTGCTGATGTTCAGGTTCATATCAGTATGTAGTGTCTCTACTTTAAAGAGTCCTCTCCTGCTGATGTTCAGGTGTATATCAGTATGTAGTGTCTCTACTTTAAAGAGTCCTCTCCTGCTGATGTTCAGGTGTATATCAGTATGTAGTGTCTCTACTTTAAAGAGTCCTCTCCTGCTGATGTTCAGGTGTATATCAGTATGTAGTGTCTCTACTTTAAAGAGTCCTCTCCTGCTGATGTTCAGGTGTATATCAGTATGTAGTGTCTCTACTTTAAAGAGTCCTCTCCTGCTGATGTTCAGGTTCATATCAGTATGTAGTGTCTCTACTTTAAAGAGTCCTCTCCTGCTGATGTTCAGGTGTATATCAGTATGTAGTGTCTCTACTTTAAAGAGTCCTCTCCTGCTGATGTTCAGGTGTATATCAGTATGTAGTGTCTCTACTTTAAAGAGTCCTCTCCTGCTGATGTTCAGGTGTGTATCAGTATGTAGTGTCTCTACTTTAAAGAGTCCTCTCCTGCTGATGTTCAGGTGTATATCAGTATGTAGTGTCTCTACTTTAAAGAGTCCTCTCCTGCTGATGTTCAGGTGTATATCAGTATGTAGTGTCTCTACTTTAAAGAGTCCTCTCCTGCTGATGTTCAGGTGTATATCAGTATGTAGTGTCTCTACTTTAAAGAGTCCTCTCCTGCTGATGTTCAGGTGTATATCAGTATGTAGTGTCTCTACTTTAAAGAGTCCTCTCCTGCTGATATTCAGGTGTATATCAGTATGTGGTGTCTCTACTTTAAAGAGTCCTCTCCTGCTGATGTTCAGGTGTATATCAGTATGTAGTGTCTCTTCATGTCTCTATGCTTTAATGTTCAAAAAGCTCTTTATTCTTCTCATACTGCCTGTGCTGCAGCACCTCTTTTCACCCTCTGTCTGAAACCAGAGCCCAGTCTGCTCTGATTGGTTAGCTGGCCGGCTCTGTGATTGGTCAACCGCTCACAGATGTCCCGCCCCTTAGCCTATCACGTACAATGTGATGGAGTGCTAGCCAATATAAGTGTGAGTGTTACACAGTGATGTCACTTGCAGATTAATACACATTTGGCGCTATAGTGAGATTGTACACATTTACTGAATATACACACTTTATACCAGTGCAGAGCTGCAGGGGGCGCCAGACAGAAAAATCAATACACACTTATTTCTCTTTCCAGACACCACAAGACCCCATAAAGAGAGAAAAAGACCACACAGAGTCTGTCTGCTTCATAAAAACGTCAACGCTCATAAAGGCGTTTTATCTCCCTCTCTGTCTCTGTTTTATGTTTTTTCTTAAACCCTCGTCTTCTTCTTCTTCTTCTTCTTCTTCTTCTTCTTCTTCTTCTTCTTCTTCTTCTTCTTCTTCTTCTTCTTCTTCTTCTCTCACTTTATTTTTCACCCAACCTCCTTTATCCCCCTCCCTCTGCTTTCTTCTCCTCCCCCCTCTAGTCAACCCTAAATCACACATTAAACCTTGTTAAAAGGTTTCTTTTGGTCACCGGGCGAAGAGCAGTCAGACAGAAGCAGCCAGACACCTGATTGGCCAATGGTATTTTCTAAACGCCCAATCAAAAACTGGGTAAAAGTGCAATTTCTAAAAAGCAGTGGAGGCGAGCGGCTGAGCGATGAAGAGATGAATTAGTCATCATGGTGAACACACACACACACACACACACACACACACACACACACACACACACACACACACACACACACACACACACACACACACACACACACACATACACACACACACACACACACACACACACACACACTGCATGGTGTTAAGAGTGAGGTCATGCTCATGTGTGAATGTACTGCACTACTGTAAGTGAGTGTGTGTGTGTGTGTGTGTGTGTGTGTGTGTGTGTGTGTGTGTGTGTGTGTGTGTGTGTGTGTGTGTGTGTGTGTGTGTGTGTGTGTGTGTGTGTGTGTGTGTGTGTGTGTGTGTGTGTGTGTGTGTGTGTGTGTGTGTGTGTGTGTGAGCTACTGAGTCACTATATAATTCCTCCTTTTCATCTGTAATTACACAGATTAGCGAGGTGCTAACGCGTTTTTTAAAGTGTAAAGTATGCCCACATGCTCCTCTTCAATCCTACTACTGGCTCGACACAATTTAAATGTACAGACACATCAGCTTAAAAAGATGAACTGACTCAACGTCAAGACTCTGCTAGATTTAAAACATTGAGAACCTGTCAAAATAACCCAGCTTTCTTATAATCTTATACTTTTCACATGTGGTGTCTGTTTACGTCAGCCTTCTTCATCTCTACTGCTTCTTACCTGGAGTACCAGGGTGGCAGAGACGAGGGAATGTTTTGCTTTTCCAGGAGGAGAGCTGTGAGTGTAGGAAAATCACAGGTGTATTATCAACCCAGTCTCACGGCATTTCGTGTTCACCAACACGATTTCCCCCTTGTTTTCGTGTTGCACAGCACGATTTGAAAAGCAATGTATTTCTACTGGTAATGTGTTTCGTGCCTGCAGCACGTCTTTTTCTCCGGTCGGGTCGTGGGAGACCGGAAGCTGTGGGGTTCATAAAAACATGTTCTTACTCAATATCAAGCCACAGTTATTGCTTTTATTTGAAATCGTATAATTTCAGACTTTTGTTTCCGTCTGTGAGGAAAATAAATGGCTCAGAGCCTCAGGATACTGAAATCTGTATTTTTTAAATATTTTTTTCCTTCTAATTCGTTATTCTTTTCAAAATAACACACTGTTATTTACTCACCAATAACACACAATTATCCTTGCTTTTATTTATTGGTTTAATTCCATAATCTCTGGCTTTTTTGGCGTCCGTCAGGAACTGAATTTCAAAATAAAAATAACCGGAAACAGACATAGGCCTCTAGGAGTTTAGGATGGCCGAAGACACTACACTACCCATAATCCCCAGCTATCGTTTAGGACTACAGTTCCCGTGATTGATCTTCAAGCTACGAGCGTCAAACAGCTGTTTGAAATGGAACGAAACCACGCCAGAACTACACATGCTGGCTATTGTGTTTCGCAACATGTTCTATGGGACGTCTCTACTGAACGTTCTCGTTTTTCTCACAATTAGAAGTTGCCAGTATTAAACACATTGGTGCTATCAAATGTAAAACATATAATTAATAAACGGGTGAAAATCGCTTGTGTCCATAATGCGCAGCATTAATATATACCCACATGACAGCTCATTGTTACTTTGTAATTCTACTCCACTACAATTCAGAGGTTAACCTGGTATTTTTACTCCACTACATTTATTTGAGTTACTTTGCAGATTCTGATTAATGATGTGAAATATAAACAACCCTTAAATCAGACTTTAGTTACACCTGAGTAAAATTCAGGAAAGGTGATTGTCAAATGCCAACAATCAGGAGAGACATTTGATAGTTGGTGCTTGAGAAGACTAAACATAAACATGTATCTGCAATTGACATGAATGGAAACGAGTAATAAAGTATATTCATTACTCGTTATTCTCTACTAATAGTTAATTAAAGAATGTATATTATGGCTATTTTGCTCATCCCTCTCAAGATTTCAAGATTTTCTAAGGTTTATTGACATATCATATACACAACTAGTGTAGTTATGCAATGAATGAAACACTTAGGTCACAGGTTCCTCAACAGTGCATTACAAGACATCTATCAATATGTGTGGACCTCCACCATTAAACTGTCATTCTGCACATTTCTTATACTATCTACATACAAGAGTATAATTAATGTGTATAATATCAGTTAAAATAAGTGCTTCAACATAGTTAACATTGCAGGAAAGCAATATATTAGACGTTAAGTACTTTGTCAGGCTTAATATTTATCTGTAGATAGATACCCCCAAAGCTTTTTTCTTATTTAAAAGAAGACCTTAATCTGTTATTTAATGTTTAAATAAAGGTTAATTCGTTTTTCTGTTTTGCACATCCTCATATTAATATCTTTGTACATCCTGCACTAAACTGTTTTATTGTAGAGATCACTTACAGTATCTTCTTGATTTTTTATATTCTATATTTCTATCACAGACCTTCTACTTTCCCCCTATGAAAGTATGTACTCTTAATATATTTTTTAATCAAATATAACACATAAAAACAATAATTCAATAACGTGCTTTAACCACTAGGCGGTGCACACAAGGTACACACAGCCATAATAACTTTGTATTATTAGTGTAGGACACTTATGTATGTACAACATCTGAAGATGTGTAGTTTTATTCATGCTTTCACATAATGTTACAGCATATTGCTATACTATTTCAGACTCAGTATTTACATTCTTATATTCAAAGAAAATCATTAATATCTTTAAAAACTACAAGTCCTTTTATATCAGCTGTGCACCGTTATGGTGTACATTACAGGCCAACTTGGGGCCCCAAGCGACATTGTGAGATGAGGCCCCTCCCCCCCCAACCGACAGGAGTGAAAACTATTTTTTTGGAAACAAAGTAGGCTACTTTGAAAATATAATTCCTGTTTATTTTGTATACAGTGAGGTAAATGTGCATGTATGTCGTTCAGTATGCGTTTACAGGTGAATACGTCTGCATTTCCTGCCAAATACTAGCCTAAAAAAGATTAAAATATAATTAATGCAAATAAACTACTTCTACTAATAATAATAATCATAATCAATTCAATAATATAAATACTATATTATTTTATTATAATATAGTTGTATAGTCAAGACAAAACATGCTTATGACATGCTCAAAAACTGATATTTCTTAAATCTGTATTCTAGTTCCCTCTGTCAGCAATGTATCAACAACTACACACACATTTCTATCAGTATTTCTCTGTTAGGAGTTAAGGGGAGAGGCTGAGCGTCACCATGAAATGTGCAAATTGACATAATAATTAATAAAAGGGGAAAAAATGCTCCATGTTTTTTAGGCTGTAAACTTTAACTGTTATGTAAGCCAAGACAGACAGTGTATCACTCTTCCTCCTGTACATTAGCAGATAAAAGGCATCACATACTTGAATGAATGTTAAATAACGAATGCTGGAAATAACTGCATCTCCATTAGCCTATATGCTCTGCAGAGACTGCCTTCTTCATGTCGTGAATTGCAGCTGATGTTTTAATGGCAATTGACAATTTGACTTTTACAACATTCGCAAGTTGTACATTTGACTCATACAATAACCCACCTTCGAGTGATGCTCTAGTTTCTTCATGTTTTTTTTTTTTCCCTCTTGCTTGCTCCGGACTGAAACTGTCTTTTCACGACATCTCTTCACCTGCACTAGTGGCCGTATCAAAGCCGTGATTGGTCAGATGTCGATTCATTGCAACGGTGTCGGGTTACAGACGTGCTCCCCTTGTCACCTCTCACTCTCGCGGGGGGTGCGCGGAGAACTGAGCAGAGAACTGCGCACAGCAGCTGAGGCCCTCTGGGCGGGGCCCCCTGCGCAAGGCGGGGCCCCATGCAGCCAGCGTGATAGGCCTGTAGGGAGGGGCGGCCCTGTGTAAATATAACCTATCTATGAATTAGATCAAATGCAAAAGTCAGCTGAATTAGTGTTGATACTGCAAGGAGACGTATTGTGTGAAGAGAAATTGAAGATGTTGTTTAATTGTTGATATATTTGTGATCCACGTCAAGTATTCAGTTTCGGCGGCATTTCTTCCAGTTTTTCCAAAGGTCTTCTGATCAGGGCTCTATAAATAAAGAACTACGGTAGATCTGTAATATGTAATGCAGACAAACCGTGTATTACAATGCCGTTATGTGATGACTTTCAAAGAGAAAAGCAAGAACACTCGGAAATTAAGTATTATTTTATTCTTTTAAAATGTTTTCCGGATTTCATATCATATAAACACCAAATCCCAGCATGCATTGCGGCTAAAACATCCAATCAGCGAGCTTAAACCATAGCTGAGGATCTTGGGTAATCGCTCGAAATGCCTACGTCTGTTTCCGGTTATTTTTATTTTGAAATTCAGTTCCTGACGGACGCCAAAAAAGCCCGAGATTATGGAATTAAACCAATAAATAAAAGCAAGAATAATTGTGTGTTATTGGTGAGTAAATAACAGTGTGTTATTTTGAAAAGAATAACGAATTAGAAGGAAAAAAAGATTTAAAAAATACAGATTTCAGTATCCTGAGGCTCTGAGCCCCATTTATTTTCCTCACAGACGGAAACAAAAGTTGCCGAAATTATACGATTTAAAATAAAAGCAATAACTGTGGCTTGATATTGAGTAAGAACATGTTTTTATGAACCACACAGCTTCCGGTCTTCCACGACCCGACCGGAGAAAAAGACGTGCTGCAGGCACGAAACACATTACCAGTAGAAATACATTGCTTTTAAAATCGTGCTGTGCAACACGAAAACAAGGGGAAAATCGTGTTGGTGAACACGAAATGCCGTGAGACTGGGTTGGTATTAAAACATGTTATTGATTGCTGCAATGTCCCTAGGAAAGGCTCCTGGTATTGGACGGCTGGGAAAAACGTTTCTTTTCAACTTTGAAATGAAAAAAGAAGAAGCCAAACATGCAGCACTTGTCACTCTGCTGGTATCTGTAGCCAACCCAGTCTCACGGTATTTCGTGTAATAGTCACGTCTACACATAGTCAATCTATATTACGATCTTAACTACACATTTGTAAGCTTTCACACATGCATGCAAGTGTGATGCTATCAAGATGACAATACACAGTTTGATGCATATCTGCTGGATTTGACGAGGTAGGACTGAGAACAACCTGACCAACAATCAGACAAAGATTTGGAGGCTAATGAGTTTTGAAGGGTAAATGCATTATCCCCATTCGTAAAAAGCTAATGTTGGGCTATAAAGGATTCTACAGCACGGTCACATGACTTCACGTCACCACCGCTAAGCTAAAGGAGGCTAATGTTGGGCTATAAAGGAACTACAGCACGGTCACATGACTTCACGTCACCACCGCTAAGCTAAAGTTGGCTAATGTTGGGCTATATGGAACTACAGCACGGTCACATGACTTCACGTCACCACCGCTAAGCTAAAGGCGGCTAATGTTGGGCTATAAAGGAACTACAGCACGGTCACATGACTTCACGTCACCACCGCTAAGCTAAAGGCGGCTAATGTTGGGCTATAAAGGAACTACAGCACGGTCACATGACTTCACGTCACCACCGCTAAGCTAAAGGCGGCTAATGTTGGGCTATAAAGGAACTACAGCACGGTCACATGACTTCACGTCACCACCGCTAAGCTAAAGGAGGCTAATGTTGGGCTATAAAGGAACTACAGCACGGTCACATGACTTCACGTCTCCACCGCTAAGCTAAAGGCGGCTAATGTTGGGCTATAAAGGAACTACAGCACGGTCACATGACTTCACGTCACCACCGCTAAGCTAAAGGCGGCTAATGTTGGGCTATAAAGGAACTACAGCACGGTCACATGACTTCACGTCACCACCGCTAAGCTAAAGGAGGCTAATGTTGGGCTATAAAGGAACTACAGCACGGTCACATGACTTCACGTCTCCACCGCTAAGCTAAAGGCGGCTAATGTTGGGCTATAAAGGAACTACAGCACGGTCACATGACTTCACGTCACCACCGCTAAGCTAAAGGAGGCTAATGTTGGGCTATAAAGGAACTACAGCACGGTCACATGTCTTCACGTCACCACCGCTAAGCTAAAGGCGGCTAATGTTGGGCTATAAAGGAACTACAGCACGGTCACATGACTTCACGTCACCACCGCTAAGCTAAAGGCGGCTAATGTTGGGCGTGATGATGTTTAGTCGTCTCATTTAGACACTTAAATTCACCAGTGGGGTATTTACTGGCATATTTTATGTCGTAGAACGAAATGTTTAAATCTCTTCAGCTTGTGTTAACCACAGACTTTATTTCAGGCTAAAAACCAAAAACATATTCAGAAAACTATTGACTTCCAGACAAGGTAACCGGAAGTGGTCAAATGCTGACTCATTTCCAGATTTCGGGACTCACTTCCTCACCACTTTACGTTTATGTTTCAAAAATTGTTTTTTATCTGGCCTTTATTTGTAGAAGATAGATAAAAAACAGTAATATTGTATCTGTAATGAACACTTCCTCCTGTACGGGGCGCTGGCATCACTTTACACCTTCAGTGTTGTTGAAGAGTGTTTGATTTACTGACACCATCGTGCATAAAGCCAACCCTGATCCTCTGAAGTCTCTCAGGCTTCACACACTTTGTTGTAACACTTCGTTTTTTCGGGGACAATTGGATCTTAAACTCAGACAGGCGGCCATTTTTTTTGCTTTACTGTCTGCACCTCCTTAATGTTAGAGTCTGTCTGTTAACTGTCATCTGTTCTAACAGAATTATATTTCAGACACATCGATCAGCTGCAACATTAGACCAGAGACTAAAGGGTGTGTGTGTGAGTGTGTGTGTGTTGTTATCAGTGCTGTGCAGCCCCCCTGATCCTGGCAGAGCTGAGTCGGTTCAAGCAGGGGGTAATGTGTCCTTCTGGAGTGTGTGTGTGTGCGTGTGTGTGTGCGTGCATGTGTGTGTGTGTGTGTTTCAGACATGGTGCATGGATAAAACGATTAGGGAAATATAGCCATGAGGAGAAAGAGAGAATGGACTTTCGAGAGGAAAGAAGGATAAAGAAGAAGAGAGGAGGAAAGGGGAGGAAACAAGGTAAGGAAACAAGGAAAGGAGAGTATACAAGGAAATGAAATAGGGAAAAGAAAGGAATAAAGGAAAGGAAAATTATCAGGTAGTAAAGGAAAAGAAACAAGAAAGAGAAACATTGAAAGAAAAGGTAGCAAGGAATTGAAAGTTAACAATGAAAGGAAACACGATAAGTAAAGGTTTCAAAGAAAGTAAAAAAAACAAGGAAAGGAACCAAGGTAAGGAAACCTGGAAAGGAAATACAACAAGGAAAGGAAAATAAAGGAAATGGTAAGGAAAGACATCCCGAAAAGTTAACAAGAAAATAAAAAAAACATGGTTAGGAAAGGTTCCAGGAAAGGAAAGGCACCAAGGATTAAAAACAAGGAAAGGTAACAAGGTACGGAAACTTGTAAAGGAAAGGTAACGTAATGTGGTAATGTAATGAAACATGGAAAGGCCCAAAAGGAAGGGAAACAAGAAAACAAAAGGTAACAATAAAAGGAAACTGGAAAGGTAACAAGGAAGTACAAAAGACAGGGACCATTGTGAGAAAAGCTTACAAAGAAAAAGGAAAGGTGACAAAGATAGGAAAGGAATGAAATTAAGGAAAACACAGGTCAAGAAAGGAAATATGATAAGGAAACAAGGAAACTAAAGGTAACAAGGAAAAGGAAAGAAATGACCCATGCTAAGGAAAGTTAACAAATAAAACATAAGAAATGAAACGTGATAAAGGTTACATATGGAAAGGAAAGGAAACCAGGAAAGGAAGCAATGTAAGGAACGATAACAAGAAAGTACTTTTTCAGAGGCAAGAGAAATGAGGAAGAAAGAAAATGTTAGAGAAACTGAGCGACGGATCATGTGAAATATAAAACGAGACTCAGCTTCACAGAAAAATAAAATATTTGTGTGAAGAATTAAAAGAGGAAAAATGCAAATGAGGCAAAACAGCGGGATTAACAGTTGTGAGGATTACGAGATGAAGAGACGTCTTTGAAGGTCTCAGTCATGAATGAGAGGCTCCACGTACGTGTGTGTGTGTGTGTCGCAGATTAACTCTGTATGTTCCAGATTAACAGGTGAATAAGGAGGATTATGCAGATTTGATATGACAGGTGTACAAACGTTTCTTACTGGTTGACAACATTTATAATTTTTTATTTGAATGCTACAACTTTATTGGTATTTCTCTGTGAACAATAATTGTTGTTTGTGTTAGGCCCCGAGCCTGTTTTTCAGGTCTCAGGCTCGAAAATGACATTCCCAGAACAAATGACCATATCTTCTAAAAGGGTTAAATTAATAATCTTTTTTCTCAAAGTAATGATAAACCTGTGAGTTGGATGTATAAAAGTCAGATTCAATATAGATGTTTTTTATTTTAAAGAAAATTCAGATTGAACATGGTAAAAAAACTGTAAATTATAGTGTCCGTCCAAAAAATATTTTGTACTTATAGTGAAAAGAAAACTAACCTTGGATGATGGGTTAGTAGACTAAAAGCTTTAGGAATCCAAAGTACAACATACAATAAGTACCCTGTATCAAGATTGATGCAAAACAAGTGATATTTGACCTTTTTAGACAGATTTAGCAAAAAGAACCTCTTCTGGGGCCATTTGGGTGGATTTTCCTTATCTCTGGCCCCCCTTCTTCGATTTTGACATGTGACATCTCTTTCTGACCGTTAGAGCCAATAGAATCCAAGGGAAATCGTCCCATAGGCCCTGCAGGTCGACTATTTTCATTTCCTCGCTCCTCGGTCCTCGGTCTCACCGGAAGTTGATTTGTCTGCGCCATCTTGAGTAGCGTCCCATGGCTCTTATTTCTGCCGGAGGACCGAGGATCGAGGAGCGAGGAGCGATAATGGAGGAGCGATAATCGAGGAACCACCAGACCATCCTCCGATGAAATCCTCAGACACTCGCCCCGCCCCCTTACTGTGTATCGCTCACTGATTGGACGATGCAGTGCATGCACTGATCTCATGCTTCTTGACAGTTTCGCAGCGGGGGGGAGAAGATAAATGAAACACACGAGAGTCACTCCTCAGTTTATACCGTGCTTTGTTTCAATTAATGTATCATTTAGTTACAAATATGTGATATATCTGAACAACAAAGTGGTTAAAAATCATTTTATTCATTTATTGGAAACATTTTCATGATCGCTTTTTTCGTTTTATATTTTCATTTATTGTCATTTCCATTCAGTCAGTCATTAAGTGCTATTAAAATGTTAATGTGCTACATATCCACACAAACAAACAAAGAGTGCAATCCAATGAATGTTAAACTAACTGGGTTTTGATAGATAACATATCTCTTTTTCTTCTCTCAATTATTTTATTTCTATTGTGCTCTAATCAATATTAATCAAACTATTGTTCGTTTATACATTTTAAGAATGGCGTTTATCTTTTTTGAGAATGAGTTCTTATTTGATTTTATTTATTGGGGTCTACAACAGATGATACAAATGTTTGTGTCAGTAAATGTGTGGCGGGGGTGTTTGTGGAAATAACGGGGACAGAGCTGCTGTCAGACGATCAGCTGTGCGGCGTCATCACAAACGGACGTCGCTTCACGTGACGCTCCGGAGGAAAGGACGTCCCATTGCTCTTAAAACTCATTTCCCTGCTTCTCGTGGTTTCCTTGCGTCCCTCCATGCTTCCCTGGTGGGAGGGACTAGAGGCAGGGAAACGACGCAAGTGAGGGAAGCAAGGATTTCATTTAACCGACCTGAGACGGGGCCATAGACTCTCATGTTAAAAAAAAATGGTAGTCTCTCCGCGCATGCTAGCTTGCCTTAGAGGGGAGAAATATCGCTGCTCTGATATCAAGCAACGGAAAAGCTGTTTTATTGCTTATGGATTCTCAGAACATTTCAAAGGGGACGCAGTCACATTGGATTAACCTATGGATTAACTACACCATCGTTTTTATCGTTTTAATGCCATTGAAGACCAGTTTAGAACAGACAAAACCAAGGTAAGACATGTTAGCGTTGTGGGCTACCTAGCGCCACTTGTTTTGATGTACGTTTTTTGTACGTTTGTATCTTTCAGTGTTGAGGTGGGCACCGTTAGATTCTGTGTCTCCTTGCGATCATAAACGATGTGTTGGATGTGCACCTAGGATAAGTAATAAGGGAGCTAGGAGTGAGTATCGGTGCAGTAATAGGTTAGCATTTTTCGCTCTGGTCATTTAGATGCTTCTTATGAGACTTGTGTTTTGTTTTGGTAAAAATGGTTTGTATCGTCAGTTAGCTGAGATTATTCCCGTTAATCTGGTATAACACATTAATAGGTTCTTAAATATTAAGATCCCCTGAGACACAGTGTCGTGAAAAAATAAAAATAAAGTACCCGCCGGCGGGGACCTTCGGGCTTAACAGGTTAATGTGATCTGCAGATTATCTGAAGAACAACACATATTGATCAAAACAACCAACCAAACAATAAGAAATACAATTAACTATTACTATGTTTACATCCAATGCATAATTTTCTATGTTCTCACTTGAGACAGAAATACCAACATGTGAGATCAATGGTTTTAATCGTAACATGCCTTAGATTCATTATTTAAGTGCTGTTGATTTTGTAAAACCAATGACGTTAGTTTCACTCACTGTTAAAACCTCTGATTCCCAACGGAGGTTCTGCATTGTGTTTTTGAATAACAGAGGAATGTAGCGCTGTGTAGGGAGCCATTTGTAATTAATGGTGCATTCAATTGTACTGGGAAGTCGGGATTTCTGATAACAACATTACTATAGTGTTTGGATTTGCATATATTGTTTGATGCATTGTTATCAACTGTCAAGATTGGCTAATACAAATAAACACTTTTTATAATGTTTACGAAAGATATTAATTTAAATAAAATGTAGTATTTCATTTGTTGTCTCTTAATGGAAGGGGTGTCTTGGAATTCTAATAGTATAAATAATATATTTTCTTTTTACATATTTGTAAATGTTAAAAATGTGTGTATGAAAGCAGTTTGTTTTTATTTCTTCTTTTTTTGAATCGTAATCTATTTCTTCTTTTTTCTTATGGTATCGTATATTTCGTCACTTTATATTTAATTTTTCATATTTCCCCAAAAAATCTTGTCTTGCATTAGTTATTTATGTTAAAAGTGTTTTTTGGAAGGAGTGGTCAGACAGACAGACAGACAGACAGACGGACGGACGGACAGACGGACAGACAGACAGACAGACAGACAGACGGACAGACAGACAGACAGACAGACAGACAGACGGACAGACAGACAGACAGACAGACAGACAGACAGACAGACGGACGGACGGACGGACGGACGGACAGACAGACAGACAGACAGACAGACAGACAGACAGACAGACAGACAGACGGACGGACGGACGGACGGACGGACGGACGGACAGACGGACGAACGGACAGAAAGACAGAGAGACAGACGAACAGACGGACAGACGGACAGAGAGACAGACAGACAGACAGAGAGACAGACAGACGCACAGACAGACAGACAGACAGAGAGACAGACAGACGCACGGACGGACAGACAGAGAGACAGACGGACGGACGGACGGACGGACGGACGGACGGACGGACGGACGGACAGACAGACAGACGGACAGACGGACAGAGAGACGGACAGACGGACAGACAGACAGACAGACGGACAGACGGACAGAGAGACGGACAGACGGACAGACAGACAGACGCACAGATAGACAGACAGACAGACAGACGGACAGACGGACAGACGGTCATATGAAAGCATTTCAAGCCAAACCATGTCTGCGTTTGTGTAAAATAAAGATGAATCTGATGTCTGCAGATGACTTCATGATGACCAGACCTTCATTCATTAAACATAAACACACAGCGTCATGTGACCGGCTGTCACCCAATCATAAATCATGCAGGAGCTGCCGGCTGTTGCCAGGCGGTTTAACCTCCTGAGGACAGTTTCCAGCTGCTGTGGGACTTTAAAAAGCAGACGGGACTCATCAGGAAGTCTCCTCTCTCAGTGTCTCTGGGAGGATTTCAAAACAAACGTCTGTATCACTGACCTCAACAGCAGAGCCTCCTGAAATATGACGGTTGTCAGATGTGGATGTCTTTGATCACATTATTTCCCTGCATAATTGAATATACGTGAAGCAGGGTCACTGGTTAACTGCTTGTCTGTTTAGCAGTTTATCCTAAACAGAATTAGACTGAAGTCTGTTTTTGATTAACAGCAACGGCAATCACAAAAACAACATCTCAGTCCCATGACTCCCATCTGATGAAACCTTCAGATATAAATCACAACATGATCTCTCCTTTAGTGCTGCCCACTATCATCAAATAGCAAATAGATTGGTGCAGAAATAAGTGTACAAACCCAGAAATGAGTCAACATTTTAGCACTTCCTCTTCAATCCTCTTGATGTTCAAAAAGCTCTTTATTTCTCTCATACTGCCTGTGCTGCAGCACCTCTTTTCACCCTCTGTCTGAAACCAGAGCCTAGTCTGCTCTGATTGGTTAGCTGGCCGGCTTTGTTGTGATTGGTCAACCGCTTAGAGATGTCCCGCCCCTTTGCTTATCACGTACAATGTGTTGGAGCGCTAGCCAATAGAAGCGTGAGTGTTATATAGTGATATAGTGAAGGGAGACGTGTGGTGCAGTGGGTTGTGCGTTGGTGTTAGGAACAGGGGGGCACAGGTTCAAACCCCACTGCAGTCAGCATGTCGCTGTGTCCCTGAGACACTTCACCCCAAATTGCTCCTGTGGGGATTACCCACAGTATTGAGTATGTAAGTCGCTTTGGATAAAAGCGTCTAACAAGTAACATGTTATGTAATGTGATGTATGTTTAGGAAGTAATCAAAGGAGGCGTAGCAAACGTACTCAACACAAACCATTATCTTTTCTTTGAACCTAACCAATCAGAACATTAAACCACATGGTTAAAACTGTAATCTAACTGCGTCTATATGTGACAAGTTGAGAGTAAAACGCACAACATGAATTACTCAATAAAAGTTCAAAAAGGTGAGTTTTGCTTTGGGATTTGACAGATTGGTGCCGTCATGGATATCATGTTCTCATACCCCGATTCTGGAAATACTAATAATCCCCGAGCAGTTTAAGTCTCAGCGGGTTTAGTGTCAGAGACCTCACAGATATTTAATCAGGTTAAAACAGGATTCATGTTCAGAGCAGGATCTATCAGAGCAGGTTTCGCTCTGAAGGTGCTTTTACTTTCATATTTTTAACATAAAAAGCTGCTAAAGAGACTCGAGATGTGTCAGCAGGGGGCCAGAAACACTCTGAGTGGAAATGATGGCATGTATTAATGATGAGGGGCTGAGTGGACACACACACACACACACACACACACACACACACACACACACACACACACACACACACACACACACACACACACACACACACACACACACACACACACACACACACACACACACACACACACACACACACACACACACACACACACACACACACACACACTGTAATAGAATATTCTATGTCTGCCTCCAACAGTAATATCTGCTGCATGACCTCACCGTCAAACTGTACCATGATGTCATTTCTCTTCTGTCAGAAACAATAACAGTCCAGACTCAGATCCTTACTGCAGTACAAGTACCAATACATTAACGTACAAACACTCCATTAAAAATCCTTTAATGTTAAGTATGCTGCATGTTATGAAGTGCCTTTAGTCTTCCAACAACAATCATCATGTCAGCATTCACACAGAGGCAAAGACTCCCTGCTCTTCACACACTCTCACACACCCTTACCATGCAATCGGGAGGATTTAAGGGTTCAATATTTTGCCCAAGGACATTTAGACTTCAGGAGCCGGAGATCAAACCAACGCCCTTTTGATTTGTGGACGATCACTCCACTTTCTGGGTCACTCGCAATAAAAGTTATATTTATGGCATTCAGAGCTTTTAATATAGCAGCGGAGAACTGTCTGCTATGTAAAGATACGGTGACGTCATGTGCACCTGAGAAAGTAGTCCTCTCCTGCTGATGTTCAGGTGTATATCAGTATGTAGTGTCTCTACTTTAAAGAGTCCTCTCCTGCTGATGTTCAGGTGTATATCAGTATGTAGTGTCTCTACTTTAAAGAGTCCTCTCCTGCTGATGTTCAGGTGTATATCAGTATGTAGTGTCTCTACTTTAAAGAGTCCTCTCCTACTGATGTTCAGGTGTATATCAGTATGTAGTGTCTCTACTTTAAAGAGTCCTCTCCTGCTGATGTTCAGGTGTATATCAGTATGTAGTGTCTCTACTTTAAAGAGTCCTCCCTGTGCTGCAGCACCTCTTTTCACCCTCTGTCTGAAACCAGAGCCCAGTCTGCTCTGATTGGTTAGCTGGCCGGCTCTGTTGTGATCAACTTCTTAGAGATGTCCCGCCCCTGAACACGTACAATGTGTTGGAGCGCTAGCCAATAGAAAGACGTGTGTTACATAGTGATGTCACTTTGTTCCGGAAGAAAGCAATACCATGCATTTTAGTCGTACGTCTTATTAAACTGTGGTGTGAGCTGCACAATTAAGACGTATCTTATATATCACTTTGTTTCCATTCACGTTTCCAGCACATTATTTCTTCATTTATTGAGTTCTGGTTCAGTTTTTGGAGTAATAAAAGGCTCAAATATAGATTAACATTTGTGTGAATGAAATGTGTTTAAGGTTTTTTGTCACATTAAGGTTGTTCACTAGGTCCACAATATTTTGCATCATGCCAAAAAGCTGTATTTCTTTAATCATTATTTCTTCCCTTTTAATTCAGGTTGTTCATTCATCCAATGCACCTGTCACACATAGCGGTGTGCAGAGATGTTTTCTGCTATCTGAAATGAAAAGACAGAAATGTTTTAATCACTTTCCCTCAATACAATGCACAACGTGGTGGTTTTTAATTGAAAATGCACAAGCTGGAGGTAATGAAATACATGTGTGTGTGTGTGTGTGTGTGTGTGAGTGTGTGTGAATGTGTATGTGTGTGTGTGTGTGTGTGTGTGTGTGTGTGTGTGTGTGTGTGTGTGTGTGTGTGTGTGTGTGTGTGTGTGTGTGTGTGTGGTTACGTACCTCTAATCTCGTGACGGCTTTCTGTGTCGTGAAGCTCCAGGTCCAAATCATTTTTAACGAATAAATAAATGTCTCTGTGAGCATTTTGTCTGTCAATCAAATCACGTCACGTTGTTTTCAGCATCAGTGAGCTGTAGTTTTATCGGCCCGGGCAGCAACAGCACAACAATACAACACAGACACACAATGAGAGCAATGACTTGTGAAGAAAACGTGTGTGTGTGTGTGTGTGTGTGTGTGTGTGTGTGTGTGTGTGTGTGTGTGTGTGTGTGTGTGTGTGTGTGTGTGTGCTTTAACTCTGGGATTGCTGCCCATACAGTCTCATTAATTCCATGGCAACAGGCCCACTGGACTACAGACAGGGAGCTGATGAAGCTGTGTTCAAACAGCAGAAGACAAAACTCTGTATTTTCAGGAGTTGGCTACTGACAATTTGTTTGTCCATTTAAATTCTTGTTTTTAGGTGGTTGTGAGGACCACTGTTTGACCGGGGACTCAGATAGGGCTGTAAGAAATGTATACATTTGTATCCAAAACGTCAACAGCAATGTGTATGAAGGTGTGTGCTAGATAATAAACACAGAACCAATGAACACACATATACTGATTGTCACATTATGATATTAAAATGAAGGTAGGTTATTTGACTTCCGGAACATAGTGACATCAGTATATAACACTGCTCCAACACATTGTACATGATAGGCTAGGGGGCGGGACATCTCTAAACTGTTGACCAATCACAGCAGAGCCGGCCAGCTAACCAATCTGAGCAGACTGGGCTCTGGTTTCAGACAGAGTGTGAAAAGAGCTTTTTGAACATTAAAGCATGGAGACATGTCCCAGTAGAGGTCAAAATACAAATATGAACCTGAAAATGATCATAATGGGTCCTCTTTAAAAATGTTTAGAGGAAAATGTGTGCTGAAGAGAGAAATTTTGAAAACACATTTCATTTGCTCATCATATGTACATGAATCAGAATCCCTTTATTAGTCCCACAGAGGGGACATTTGCAGCGTTACAGCAGGAAAGAGCCACAGACAGCTTAGTGTTGCATATCTTACATGCGTCAAAAAAGTACTAAGTTATAATATAATAAACAATATGCTAAAAAAAGATAAAAACTAAAAAAGTTACATAATTTTTCAAAATACAGATCAAAAACAAATCAAATCTACAAATCAAATCCTGTAGCAGTTCTTGGGATTTAGCAGCCCGGTATATATTACAGTTATTAAAGATGGCATATGTATATAAATTATATATTGCACATAAAGCACATATTGCACATAGTTTGACGGTATTTAACAGCAGCAAGTTACACAATTTACAAAATACAAGATACATACCTTGTAACAGTAACAAGGGTTTAGCAGCCAGGTATAAATTACACACTTATTAATGGCATATTGCACATATTGCACAAAGTTGGTTTGTATTTAGCAGCAAGGGGTGTTACGGGCCGTCCACACAGCGGCGTGCGTTGAAGCTTCCAACGCTTCTGCCCATTCACTTTGAATGGGGTGACGTCACTTTTAGCCGAACTGCATTTTGGGAAGCGACGTGGAGCGTTGCTGGCTTCAAAAGTTGAGCAATCCTGTTTATGCAAATCTGCCAATACAAGCGCTAGCCAATCAAACTGCGTGTATGCTGGGAGAGACTACGCAGGTCATTTCCTCATATTCCAAAAAATGGAGGGAAAATTCATTATAGCGGTAGTGAATCACCCGGTGCTGAATGATCAGTCTCTGTTCATCTACCGGGATACAAACCGGAGGAGCGAGGCTTGGAGGGAGGAGGCAGAGACAGTGGGTGAAACTGGTAGGTTTTCGCCTGTTTGGGGATTTTATATCCAGTTTACTTCGTTTTAACATTGCTATTGCTTTGTATGTCGGGGGCGGGAGATTCATGTGATTGGTTGTTGGTCGCGTTGCTCGCAAAAAATCCCCAAGCTTCAGACACGCCCACCGCCAAGCGTCAACGCACGCTGCTGTGTGGACGCTCCGTTATAGTCTGTGTTGTAGGAGGGTCTACTAGGGGCAGTGCTGGTTGTAAAGTCTGACCGCTGCAGGAAGGAAGGACCTGCGGTATCTCTCCGTGTGACAGGTGGGGTGCAGCAGCCTGTCGCTGAAGGTGCTGCACAGTGAGGACAGGGTGTCCTGGAGGGGGTGGGACATATTGTCCAGCAGGGAGGACAGCTTGGCTGCCATTCTCCTGTCTCCCACCACCTCCACAGTGTCCAGAGGACTCCTGTCTCCCACCACCTCCACCGTGTCCAGAGGACTCCCCAGGACATAGCTGGCCTTCCTTACCAGTCTGTTCAGTCTCTTCCCGTCAGCAACCGACATGCTGCTGCCCCAGCAGGCCACACCATAGAAAATGGCTGACTGGATGTTCACTGGTGTCGGGGGGGAGTGTTGGCGCCGTCTGAAATCCACCACCAGCTTCTTGGTGTTCGCTGCGTTGAGCTGGAGGTGGTTCCTCTGGCACCAGAGGGTGAAGTCCTGCGTGAGCTCCCTGTACTCCCTGTCGTCCTTGTTGGTGATGAGGCCAACGATGGCGGAGTCGTCAGAGAACTTCTGCAGGTGACAGGTTGCAGTGTTGTGGGTGAAGTCTGCAGTGTAGAGGGTGAAGAGAAACGGTGCCAGCACCGCCCCTGGGGGGCCCCCGTACTGCTGATGATGGTGTCTGATTGACACTCCCTGGTCCTCACGTACTATGGGCGGTCGGTGAGGTAGTCCAGGATCCAGGAGGTGAGGTGGTGATCCACCCCGAGAGCTGCATGCTTTCATTTTCCAGGCTGCCACCATATTACTTGAGTAATACACACATTGAATGTTACCACACACACACACACACACACACACACACACACACACACACACACACACACACACACACACACACACACACACACACACACACACACACACACACACACACACACACACACACACACACACACACACACACACACACACACACACACACACACACACACGCTGACTCAGCCTCATCATAATTTCTGTCCCATGTGGTTGCCGTGGTGACCGCACCATGTGATCAATAGCAGAGCTGAAGCAGATCAATTTACTCCTCGTCTATTCTGCTTAATTGATTGATTAGAAGCTCTAATGGACGCCGTCCTTAACGAGCCATTAGCTAATTGGCTGAAGGTCTACTGATAGGAAGGAGGTGTGTGTGTATGTGTGTGTGTGTGTGTGTGTGTGTGTGTGTGTGTGTGTGTGTGTGTGTGTGTGTGTGTGTGTGTGTGTGTGTGTGTGTGTGTGTGTGTGTGTGTGTGAAATAACATGAGACAGTCTGTTTCCTATGCTCCCGTTCAGACAGATGACATTAATAATGGGCCAATCGATAGAATTAGAGGAATATGAAAATTAAAAAGAGAGAAAGGAAGGAGAGAGGAGTTAAAATGTCCCAAGGTTAATGTATTAACTGTATTTGTGTATTAAAGGGGCCTTTCTGCTCAAGTTCAGGCCTCTTTAAAGAGAGGGAATGTGTTTCAAGCTTTAATACTCAAGAAATATCTATATATACTAGAAGTATTTAATATTTGAGCATTTAGGCTCTTTCTTACTGCTGGTCTGGATTAGACTATATTGGAGTTTTAACTTGTAGAATATTTTGTAATTTTGTGTATTTTAATCCTATAGAAATCCTGGTAATCAAATATTGTATCCAGGTTAAGAATTTAAATTCAATATTAGAATATTTAAATCTCAGATCACTTAAAATGGCTTCATTGTGGTGTTGAACTGATCAAACAACTCTCCAGGGATTAGTCTGTCCCTAAACTTTAGTTACTGGTGGCTTAAAAGTTCCACAGTGATAAGTATGAGTTTTGATCTAGTTTAGTCCCTGGACAGCAGACACTATTTTTGATCCATCACTCCCTGCCTACTGTTGCCAGTTCCCAGACACCAACTGAGAATAAACCAATCCAGTGGGACATGTCTATCACTTGGAAACAGGCTCAATCATCTCAAAGCTAAAGGCTCTAGAGTGTTTTGGGACTGGATGGTTTGTATTGACCTAAATATCTTCATTAATGAACAACAAATCTGGGTCCAGTCTAATCTCTGGAGGGTGCGTGTCATTAGAAGCTCAGAGGATAGTCTGATCCATGGGGATGCACCAGTTTCTGTATCACATAAAGGATAATCTAAAAATGTAAATAAGAATTTAGAAGTCATTAAATGGTGATAATAATAATTAATCCTGACATTTTTTGAAGCGATAAGCGTCCCGCAGTTCTGTACTCGGTCTAATCTCTGGGGAGGGATGGTTAATTTGCTCCTGAGGGATTGTGGGTATTTTCATCTACCTAACAAACACTGAGAGCCTCATTAAGTGAAGCTCAGAGGGAGAGAGAGTTCGGTACAGTCTAATCCCTGGATGACTGGACTCTCTTTACTCAGTGTGTTCAGGCGTTTAGACCGCGCCAACTGTTAAAAGGTTCATTTGAGAGAAGGGACAGTGCACATTTATAAATAAACATGGTAGAAAATGCCAGAATTAGCCAAAAATACTACTTTTCATCTGTTTTCCCTGGATTACCTACAAAAAGCTAACTTCCGTACTTCAACACAGAAACTAAAATGGGCTTCAGTATAAATTCTGGAAATGGAGGATAATTGTAAAAAGCAGTAGAAGCTGGGACATACATACAGGGCAACAAAGTTATGTGAAGACTATCATACTACTGTATCTATTCATTGTTAAGGAGGCCAAATCACACCCAAGAATAATATCTTGGAGTAAAAATGGTTTACTGTAACAAGGATTATAGAAAGGCTTAATTCAAGCCTTTTATTTTGTAATACGTGCACAACATGCATATCTAAGTTCTCAGGACAACTCAATAACTGCTAAATAAATGTATAGAATAAGAATGCTTTTATCAAATGACATTGTAATTGGCTGACGGTTTTGTCAGAGACCCCCTGAAGAGAAATCATTTAATTGCATATATTCTGTGTATTTACAACCAATGGCAGAACCAACAGACCAAGACCGTTTCATCTTTTGTATTCATTGTGTTCATTTCTTTAAAAATGTTAGGTGCATTTTTTTAAATAAATAAATAATTTATTTATTAAGCACTTTTGGGCTGCATGTTTGTAGAAAGTTGAGATATATTGAAATAAATACATTTGAAGGGTGTTGGTCTAGAGTGATTCTTAATTACTAAAAAGTCCATTTAATTTCATGATGTGTCAGAGAAAATATTTTTGATCTAAATGTCTCTCGACTCAAACAAACATCAGCAGAATAAAAACACGCTGATTGTGTGTGTGTGTGTGTGTGTGTGTGTGTATCAATGTAAGGCTTCGAGCAGAGATGAGGAAACTCATGACTCATCGTTTTTTTACCGTTTATGATTAACGGTTAATTTGGGAGAGTGGCTCTATGTGTGTGTGTGTGTGTGTGTGTGTGTGTGTGTGTGTGTGACACACACCTGTAGATGCTGAGTGGGCAGCTGGTTAACTGGCAGCATAGTCTGAGTCAGGGCTTTACACACACACACACACACACACACACACACACACACACACACACACACACACACACACACACACACACACACACACACACACACACACACACACACACACACACACACACACACACACAGCTGTAATCAAATCAGAGCTTTAATCTTAAACGAACCTCGTTTGTCTCTCTGCTGCAGCTCGTCATCTTAACGAGCTCAGACACAAACCAGCGCTTAGCCCCGCCCACTTCCTGCCAAACACTGCGCTGATTGGTTGTGATTCCTCTGTGAGTGACAGGTGGGTCATTCCTAGCATTCGGTGCCATTTAGATCCCCAACACATTACATCATATATTTTGCATTTAAAAGTTCCAATGCTTATTTTTAAAAGCTTGGTTTTACATGTGTATTCCCCTCTACTATAAAACAACAATGTTATTTACCCAGGATATTCAAAAATCTAAATAATTACTCAGATTTTAGCACAAGTAGGCCAAGTTGCTGTAATTTGTGTTGTTAATTCATTTTTATTGTTTAAAGTTAAGAAAAAAGCGTGTGTCCCGTTTGAACGTCCCCCCTGTTACTCTGACTTGAATCCCTCTGGACACGCCCCTTTACTATTCTACTATTTGTATGACTCAAGAAGGATACATTTTCAGTGGGAAAGTCATCTTCAAGAAGCAGAGTAAGTGCCATAGGTAAGTACGCACTCTTCCTTTAACGTTTTTTAATGTTTTTTAAAGAACTGATCTGTTGCGGTAAAGCATAACATGTCCACCCTGTTATGCTCATTTCAACCCAGTTTGACGGCATTTCGTGTTATAGTCACAAAATGTATCTATTGATTCGTGTTCACCGACACCAACACAATTTCACCATTTGTTTCGTGTCACACAGAACGATTTTAAAAGCAATGTAAATAATAACAAATCAGAAGGAAAAACAGATACAAAAAATACAGATTTCAGTATTCTGAGGCTCTGAGCCATTTATTTTCCTCCGACATTATACGATTTTAAAATAAAAGGGTTAGAGTTGTGGGGGGGGGGGGGGGGGCTAGTGACTTATCAGGCCCACATCGTCCGACCGGCCCACTTCAGTAACGGCCCATCGGGATTCGTCCCGAGCGTCCCGATGGCCAGTCCGCCCCTGGGTTAGGCTTTTTATGAACCACACAGCTTCCGGTCTTCCAAGACCCAACCGGACAAAAAGACGTGCTGCTGCCAACCCTCCCGATTTTCGCGGGAGACTCCCGATTTCATTGCTCTCTCCCGGTGTCCTCCCGGGGTCATATTTCTCCCGCATTTCACCCGATCAGATTTACCCAGGACTGTTTCCACTCGGACTTTAATACAGCTACACCATTGTTTGGTTTCCATGGTAGCGCGTCTCTTTAGCAGCGTCTGGGAGGGTGAGGAAGAAAGTCACAAGAATCGACAACTCTCTGCTCTCTCCTTTCCTGTCAAATACAGGTCCTGCCCCCACACATGCTTCATCAAGGATGGTGCTACAGACCGCAAGGCATTGCACTTAGAACTACAATAAGCATGTTAATGTTAATCTAATACAGCTCCGGCGATCCACTAGCACCGCCTCAAGGTTGGCAAGTATGTGCTGCAGGCACGAAACATAATACCAATAGAAATACATTACTTTTAAAATCGGTCTGTGTGACACGAAAAAAATGCGAAAATCATGTTGGTGAACACGAATCAATAGATTAAATTAATTTCGTGACTATAACACGAAATGCCGTGAGACTGGGTTGCTCATTTTTTGTGGAAACTGATGAAAATCAAATATCTTGTGCTCGCTTGATTATCATCACACATGTAGCAATAACCAAGTTTATCATGAAATGTCCACCCTGTTACTATTTTTCACATTAACAGGACACACAGTAACTTTTTTTTGTTTTAAACATAATATCCTGAGCTTGACCAAAATATTTTTCTTATACTTTAACAAGCCATCATTCGGATTAAATTAAAAAAAACATGGGAAATTATGTTTTTTAGTTTTGATTAACCTAGCTGAAATGGCACCGAATGCTAGGAAGGACTTTAGTACTGGTACAGGTAAGAACATAAGATGATTTAACGAGAAACTCTACAGACTTTAGGTCAGATATCACCTCAGAAAAAGAGTCTCAGGGACAAATGAATGAAAGGGTTTGCCAAGCTTGCACAAGAAAGTTAAAAGAAACAGTATATTTAAGGACCCGCAGGTTGGAGAGCTTTTCTCAGTGCACTGCCAAGAAAATACTGCCTCCATACTTGTGTTTTATTTTGGTGAATTCAGACATTTGGCGAAGTGGGTCCCGTCTTTATGCAGTGAATTTATTTGTGTCTCTTAGCGTATAGTGTTGAAGGTAACTGAAGCACATTGACATTTTGGGATTTAAAGAGGCCCTATTATGCTTTTGGGGGTTTTCCCTTTACTGTAGTGTGTTATATAGATATATAAGGAATGGAAACATGTCACAGTAGAGGCATAAAACACAATTATGAACATGAAAATGAGCAGATCGGGCCCCTTTAACCTGCATTCTCTCTAACATCCAGCAGGGGGCAGTGGGCGCAAAACGATGTCAGACTGTATAAAAGTCTATGAGAAAATGACCCTACTTCTCACTTGATTTATTAGCTCGGTTAACATTTATATGATTGGTTTATGGTCTCAATCTTTAGTGTCAAGTCCTCTTCAATACAATACAATGATCATTTATTAAATTATGGACCCATTTAGTGTAAAATAGATGATAAAGTACCTTGTAATTGACTGGTCGCTGCAACCAATTTGTTCCGACTGTGCAATAGCCTACAAAAGATATGATTGTTTATTACTGGCTGCTTGTTAACTCTCATTATTGTGGGTTCCCAACAGAAGAGGGCAGTGATGGTGTAATTTCATATGGACTAAAGTTTAAAATATAGAGACTGCATCATTTCATTCATGTTATACCATAAACTGAACCTCAGCAGCTGAAAGACACTCACAAAGTAAAGTGTGTGTTTGTTTCTCAAAGCTAATCTTTAAAAAGCTGAACACATGAGCTCATTTCTCTGTCTCACCTCCTGTCTGTCTGGTGCTTCTCTCTCTGGTGTATTTTAATCAAGTGTGTTTCCTGATAATGAAAACCTGTGATAACAGTTCCTTTGTTGCACCTGCTGATAAGCCCTGCAAAGCCTGGATCATTGTTCTCCATTAATTAGTGTGTACCCTTGCCAGCACTTGATGGCTGATGCGGCGGGGGACCGAACTTAAAGTCACCTTACAAACAAGCAGAAAATCAGCTGATTGGGAGTCACGCTGCTGAAATACAGGATATAACTGCCTTTGGATGATATTCTGAACGACGTTTGTGTCACTTATTGATGCATTCTGACTTTGTTTTGAATACTTGTACATGTTATACTTAAAGGGTTTATTCCTACTCAGCTATAGTACTAATACTGCTATATTTTGTAATGTTATTTTGTATGTATGCACCATGACATCAAGTCAAATTCCTCGTACGTGTTAACCTACCTGGTAATATATCTGTTTCTGATTATATTCCTAATTACCGGAAATAAACCAATGAGTAAAAACACAATAAAACACAAGTCCAATTTTTCCATTACACTTTAGTGAAATCACACAAATATACAAACTCAGCAGAAGGCAATGGCAATGGTATAAAAACTGACACAGGCTATTACATGAAGAAGATTCATCCTCATCATCATTACATTTTTAACTCAGCAAAAATAAAAAAATAAAAAACAAGGCAATGGCAAATGGTATCAAAAATGGGCCCTGACTACATCCTGGAAAGCGCTGCATCAAGGCGATGTGTGTTTCTGCGTTTTCAGCTTTCTTCCAGGCAGCATGAATGAAACGGCGGCGCGACGGGAAGCGAATCGTGACGTCATGAAGTCGAGATGTTTTTTTATAATACATGAACGTTTACGATTTGACGATAAACGTTCCTGCCGCGCCGCCTAAATGAACAATCCCTTCCTGAACTAAGACACAAGATCCAGTGTGAGCGGTGCTTCTCGGCTCGCTAACCCAAAACTAAAAACGTAACGTAGACGTGGGAGTTTGGCGACATTTAAAACCCGGTACTTTGTTCAGAAAAGTGCTTTACGGATAAAGTTAATTTGAACGTAGAGGATCCGGATCCTGCTGCAGCGGAGAAGCACCGGCTGAGAATAATAATCATAATGACAGTAATAATAATTATATTATGGTACAATAAAAACATCCGACTCCCCGTTTCAGCTCCGTGGGGAGTCCAGTGATTTTGCTGTTGCTATGATACAATGACGCCAGCTGTGATTGGCTGCCGGCTCGACTCATCTGTCAGTCAACCAATCGTGTGTGAGGAGTCTGCAGAGATGGGAGGGGCTTAATGAAGGGGGCGGAGTCAGTCAACTCCCATAGATTTCCAATGGGAGATCAGATTGATTTTTTAACGGGGAGTCATCTTAGTCTAAATGTAATAACTGAAGCTCCGTCTGACTAAACATGTTCTGACCACTAATCCACAAAGCATTGAGTTTAATCTCCCATTGGTGTTCAATTAAATGATCCTGATTTCCCATGAAATCAAGGAGAGATTCATTGATTTCCAGAGGGATAACACTGTGACCTTCAGATCCATGGTGGTTGTACAAGTCTCCCGTATATGCAAATACCAATTATTTAAAATGAAGGATTACTTAAAGGTTACAACCAACCCAATGTGAGGAAATTATTTTATAGCTAGGATCACATAAAACTTCAATTTATTTTCCAATGAGAGATTTGTAATGGATATAAGATGTTGTTTACAAACTGCTCAATGGAAGTCAATGGGATGTTGCTGTTTTTTCCATTAGGAAGAAGCCCCCATTGATTACAAAAGTGAGTTGCACTATTCTTAATTTGTTGATGAAGGGACATTTATGGAATTGGTTTGAAATGGGAAAATCCTTAAAATCCACTTCATAGCATCGATTCTATCCAATGAGACCCCACTTTAACGTCATTGGTTTAATTGGAGAATCCTAAAATTCAAAATCTATCAATTAAGAGAGTATTTTGGGTTTTCTGTTCAAAATAAAAACGTGTCACCGACATCATGTATTTCCAATGGGAGATTAGAAAAAAGCTTTTTTTAAACCAATGGGAGATTAGTTTAGCTCGATTGATTTGTTTCCCGCTCCCCTCTCTGCTTATTAACTCCTGAAACATCGTCTGGATTGGAAGTCAGAGTCGTCGTAAGATTTAAATAAATCCTCCGATGGATGATTCTCATTAATCAAACTGATTCCTAAATGATTGGAAAAAGGGATGGATTTGAACATGGACAGGATGGGAAACGACCAGATTAAAGCTCTACTTCGGATTGTTTTTGAATCTGGTTTCTATTCAAATGTTTTCCAGAGCCAGAACAGACGCAAAAAAGTGAACACACAAAGTTTTCGTATCACTCTTCTTATCACTATCAATGTAACTTACATAGAAAGACCTACATTAGGATTTGTGTTTACAATTTAGGGTTAAAACTAGTCGATTTAAAATGACACTTCTGAACAACAGGATAGTGTTACAGAGTTGGTGGTCATTTCCCAGCCTGCACACGGACGCATTATAACATGAAGTGTGTTCAAATGTGTGTGTGTTTATGCAGTAAAAGTATGACATCGAGCTCTTCTCTCTCTTTAACGCTGTACAAGCTAATAAACATCCTCCCACAATAAATATAACTCATCGTAAAAAATAAATTAAAAGAAAATAATCAATAAATATCTCATCGCTGGAGAACGTTAAAAACTCTGAGCCGTGTGTGTGTGTGTGTGTGTGGACAGATGGATGGACACTGCGTCTAAAACGAGGTATCAATCCAATTGTTTTGTTTGCTCTTCCAGGAATTACCCCCGGCCCTCCATCCGGCCTTCAGTCTCAGTTACCTCCTCCCAGCTGTGTGTGTGTGTGTGTTCAAAGGATGGATATGATTTTAAAATGTGTGTATGTGTAGAGACAACACACACACACACACACACACACACACACACACACACACACACACACACACACACACACACACACACACACACACACACACACACACACACACACACACACACACACACACACACACACACACACACACACACACACACACACACACACACACACACACACACACACACACACACACACACACACACACACACACACACACACACACACACACACACACACACACACACACACACACAGCTTGCTACCACAGTGGAAAAGCATCCAAACATCGATTTGTTCCGGACGAATTTAAAGTGTATTACGGAGGTTTCCTTTCGCTGGTATCAGGATGGAAATCAGAGCGAACCGAAAACATTTCAGTTTCTCAGATTCCACAACATTTGTAACAGAGATACCGTTTAAACGGTCACTGATTTAAAGATACTGTAAAAATAAATATGGATTGGAGCTGTGTATAGTTGAAAAGATTAAGCTACTAGTGCGGATATGACACCCGAGTACAATTACTTTTGAAGACACCTTCATTTGAGAAAGGGTTACAAACAAAACAAATTGATTTAACTCAATTTGCTGCAAGAAATCTTAATAAAACTGTGAACATGTTTAAACTATCTGATCATAAACAAGTAAGTGGATGTTGATTTTCGTTGTTGTCTTTGCCTTTTCTTTACCAAATGATGTCAATGATAAAAAGTCAAATGTTCATGCTCTTATAAGTTGGCAGTTTTCTCTACATGTTGGTGGAAGCACAAACATATTAGGGGTTGAAAATACAGCTCAATAGCAGCAGCTTCTGAGAATATCTTCTGGCCACTGCTGCCGTTTAAGAAGTGAATCCTGCACCATCTTTAATTTATCAGGACTTGTCTCTGAGTTAATGAAATCAGACAATCATCCAAAACATGTTAGGATGCAATGGATGGAAACCTTCACAATAGAACTGTTTATTTGAGCTTTTTTGTGGTTGTGATGTTTTGTCAGAAATCCGCCTTTCATGTTGTTTTGCTTCTTTAAACCTGTCTGATATGTTTTGAAGTCATTAAAAAGACATTCTTTAAAGGATATTCTGAGTTGATCTGAGTGATACGTTTGCTTTCTTTCCTCCAGGACGAGTAGATATTTCTTTCTGCAGATCTCTCCCCGTTTCTCCTTCCTCCCTCTCTGCACTGGGAGTGTTTTCTCTCCTCCCTCCTCTCCGAGACCTTTTCCTTTCTCGGCCGGTTTTGATGGATGACGTTGCCTCCGTCTTTCTCCTCCCTGATCAGTATTCTCCCTCTCTCCTGCTCTCAGTATTCACACTGCATCTCCTCCTCCTCCTTCCTCTCACTTTAGCAAAAAGAGAACCTGACCTCCTCTTTTCATCCTCCCGTGTTATACTCTAATATTTATTTCTCCTCTCTGCAATTGATCAGGTTTAGCTCCTCTGCTTCACCTTTCGGCCCTTCTTCCTCTTCCTCTCCTCTCTGCATTGAAATAGTAATTATTTCTTTTCCTCACTTCTCAGCATGCAGCAGGCGTTTCCTATGCATCCTCCCTTTTCTTTACGTTTTCCTCTTGGGATTTTCTCTCGTTTCTCCTCCTGCAAGCTGACAGACACTCCTCTCCTCCTCTAAGCTCACATCTCATCCTATACAGAAAAAAAAGGTAATATTTTATCAAAATGGCGCCGAGAACATAATCAAAAACGTGTTTGACTTTGGGTTTAAAGGGCGATCTGAGATTTTTATTTAAAACCATTTTTAAAAAGGACACCGAAGATCCCATCTGAGATTTGGAAAGCTTTGAAGATACCGATCGTCCGATTTGAACGGTGCGACTGTAAAGAAAAATATTTTTAATTGAGCTGCAGATACCATCAGTGATTTAACGGTTGAGTTTCCACTGCAGCAGCAGCAGGATCACACACACACACACACACACACACACACACACACACACACACACACACACACACACACACACACACACACACACACACACACACACACACACACACACACACACACACACACACACACACACACACACACACACACACACACACACACACACACACACACACACACACACACACACACACACACACACACACACACACACACACACTGGGTGAACAGTGGTATTGGTATGGTAGTGGCTTCCCTCCCTGTTCTATAATTAATCATCTTAAAAGGCAGTCTTATTTTACAGGACCCTTCCTCCATAATCCTTCTCTTCTTCTTCATTCGGGTCGTTTTGGCCCCAAAATGTTCAAACGACAGTGAAACAACAGCAAGAAAATGAAAAATAAAGGTGCTTTGTAGCTTTATGGCGTCGCAGAGAGCCAAAAGACAGACGCTGTGGTGGAACATTTTCACACATCAACCAACGAGTCTGATGGTGCTTTTAACGCCTTCACTAGAGATGGTTCACATTTCTTCAGAGGAGGTCATGTGGTGAGAAACATTAAGTAATTCATGTGGAAATATTCATGGATTGGCAAACCATGCACAAAGATTGGTCAATTATTCAATGATTTATGTTTGCACTTCCCACAGAAGGATTATTCTGAAATAAAATCAAAGAGAAGGCTTCGTCATTTCAAGAAAAGTACTGGTAGCCCGCCTCGTTGCACATGACATATTGCCTTGACATTTGAATCCTATGCTGCATAATGTTACGTGAATAAAATGTATTTAACGAAACCTTTTGGGCGACTCAAACTGCCCCGTCGAGCAGAAACTAGTTTTTGTGAGTCCTCAAAAAAGTAAATTATCATTCTTACACTTTACTTTTGACAAATGTTGACCCCAAAATAAAACCGTGAACAATAAATATAAGTTGTGTGAAGCGAAAATGTTCTACCACAGAAACACAAGGTTGAAGGGGGGTAAGGGGTGCAGCGTTGCCAGGTTTGAAAGTCCTCTATCCAACAATCCAACCATCCTTCAGTCAGAGAATAAGAGCGTTTTACACTGTAGTCAGTTTTTTGCGTTACGTATAATCCAACCTCCGTATGTGTATTTGTTCACGAGCATCAAGATGGTTGGACTGAGGTACAATTCCCCCATCTGCAGAAAACATTTGCAAGTTTTAAGGTAAACATTTGTAGGATTGGCAGACAGTGTGAAAGCGCCCTCATTCGCCTCTAGGATGAACAAGAAATCATCAAAACAAAGACTCCATTATAGGCGACACATGCAACGTCAAACCCCACCAAACCCTCCATCCAACTCTGCTCTGTTCGGTTCAAACGAACATCCCATTTGGTAAAAGAAAGTACCAAAAAGGTCCAGTTGGTTCGTCCAACTTTGACATTCAGAGCAGATATTCAGTTCCTTCAAGTTCAGTCCGGTAACAATCCAGTTTGATTCTGTTCAGTCCGGTTTGAAGGCATAAAGATGGACTTAGTTTGATCCATTGTTCTGTCTCCTGGCTGTCTCTCATAATGTTCAGCTCTATACAAGTTCAGCTCCTTAAAATCCATACTGTCAAATCCACAAAGTTCTTATTACATGTTAACATTTCAATATTTCTTTTTTTTCCTTTCTTTTTGTATTCTTTTTTAACTTTTATACTTTATCATCATTATTATTATTATCATCTTTCTTTCTTTTTTTTTGTTTGTTTACAATTATGGCCACAAGTCTTCAAAGTTCTTGAGTTACGGTCCGGGTTAAAACTCCAGGTTGTTTTTGATCCGGGTTTGGTCCAAGTCCGGTCCAGTTCTGACGTGATCCGGTCCGGTCTTTACATGGCACTGGGCTTGTAGCTCTGCACAGTATTTCCCCCTGGGCACGGTTAGCATGGCGCTGTAAAGCATGGCTGTATGTGGGTGCATGTGCAAGGTCCGACAATAAAGCGTTCTGCACCAACCAGCGTCAAAGTGTACCGACTGGTGCTGAATCCAGAACCCAAATATCCAGGTTGTTCCGGTCCTGAAAAAGTGTCGGTCAGTCAGAAGTTCTTCTGTTTTAGCGAAGAATTAGCGAGTCAACCTGCTTATTTACAGACCTTGCCTGTGTGCCTGTGCTGGAATGTATTCAAAACGTAATTCTGGATTAATTTCTTATATATTCACTTTTCATGATTCTGGCGAATTCCACAGTCTTGATTGGTCGGGCAGTACATTACTAAAGAGTCTTCCTGGCCAATAGGATGACCAGAGGCCAGCATCACTGACCAATGACAGAGAGGGGTTGGAAGGGGGAAGAGAAATTAAAAAGTGGGGTGAAAGAGGGAACTAGTCAGAATGGAGGGAGAAGGGAAGATAGAGAAGAAGACAAAACGAAGGAAAGGGTAAAGTACTAAGAGTTGAGGATGAAGGAAAGGAAAAGGAAAGGGACGGGATTATGGACACAGGTACTGGCGGTCGGTAGGCATTGGGCTCAGTGTGCTGTGGTAAAGAGTGATTGTCCAGAGAAAACATTGGGTGGTTATACAGCAACTTCGAAACTCCTAGATCCTGACGAGACTTGGCCGAACAGTCCAAGGTCAAGTCAAAGTGTCCCGGCTCATTGGTTCTTTATCTCCAAAGATGAATTCCTGTTATTTTGCACCGTGAATTCACATCTTTGGAGACTGCGCAGTTTTTCCAAGGTAAACTGAAGTTATCAGTTATAGGGACATCAGTTTATTTGCTTCCTTCCCCTTCGTTAAAGCTTGAAACAACAAGTTTGACTTTGACGATTCCTTCCTTGACGGTTGACCTGAACTTCTTAAAGTGAATCAGATTCCTACCATTCAAGGCTAAGGATTCACGACATCAGTAACGAGGCTTCGGACTTCTGCGGTGAGCCTTGACTTGACCTTTTGACATTTAGCCCGGATTCGTCTGGACTACGATGAGGCTTTTGCGATTTTACCATGACCCCTTGACGATCAGCCTAGTTTCCTGATCCTTTGGACCAGAACAAGCTTTGAAGGTGAAGCCCAGAAACTTGACTAGACCTATTGCTTTTCAACTTAGCATCTAGAATGTTCCCAACCAGGCTGGGAATCCTGATGTCAGGTCGATAAGTCCTCATGTCACATCCGTTGTTTGGTGTAACCTAACTTAGTCTTTAGCTTAGTTTCCATGTCTTTCCACAGCCAGGCCCCTTTTGCTTTGATCCCCGCTTACAACCTGCAGTGAATTTAAATCGAAAATCCAAACCGACAGATGCATCTTGCATCGTTTTCGACCCAAAATGACTCCATTCCACGTTGAAGTCACGTTGTAAATGTATCCAAATCGGTTTGGACACTGATTTTTCAACCCCAAAACCCACCAAACGGAGATAGTTGGAGTCCCAGCCATCCAGGTAATCAGTCTTCAAATCAATCAATCAATCAATCAATCAATCAATCGAGAAATACATTGCTGATGGATTGATTGCTCAAGGGCCGAAGCTGTGGCTGTCAGTTCGGTCCGACACTGAGCAGTTCAGCTGACTGTTTAGACAGTTCAGAAAAACAAAATGTCTTCACTTCCCCCTCCTCCATTCTTCTTCCCCACCCCCCAATCCTTCCATCAGTCCTTCAGTCCATTCTCTCCTCTCAGCTGCTCCCAGACATCAGGTTGATGGCTTGCTCCAGTTTGTGCCTCAGTTTGTGTTTGCGACAGTAGCCGTCCCGATCCAACGCTGTCAGGATCTGCAGAGACAGAGAAAAGACAAAACAGATTAAACAAGGATCTGAGTGGGGGCATTGGGATATATTATTGTTTAATGCATCAGTGTTTCTTAGGGTCTAAAAACACTAAACTCATAACTTAAAATGAAAGTGTTTAGTGTATTTAATACAAGAGCACATGTTCAACGTGAAGAGTGACAGTAGATAGAGATTAGTTGCAATTTGGTGCTATATATAAAAAAAAAATGATAAAATTATTTTTTTTCTTTTTTTAAACACCTTCAATTTCAGGGGGGGCCCCTCCAAGACAATGGTAGGGGAAACACTGAGGACCTATACTTATTATTATTAAGGACTTAACTAAATATGTCTCTTACATCACTGATTAAATCTGGTTCATTTGAATAAAAAACTACTATTGACGCTAGGATTTCTTCAAGATTCTAGACCATTTAAGTTGGTCTGAAGTGTTTTAACTCCAACATCTAGTATCAAATCACTTTGTAATTCGACCAGGGTGTTACCAAGAAACGTACCAGGTACTATTCAGAACATTTGCTAATAAAAAACCAAAAAACAAGTAGAGCCATGTCGTCTGATTCAGTTTAAATGCAGCATTACTATCTAACATGTACTCATGACGCTGATGCCTAACATTGTCAATGACATAAAGAAGTAAAAGCCCCCCCCTTTCACCTCTTCCTTGTACTTGTTGATGTAGAAGTAGAGCTCACTGAGTGCGCTCAGTGTGTTGAACTCGGTGCCGTGCAGACGGGACTGCTCCACCAGGTAGGCGTCCATGTCCTGATCACTGATGCTGGGCATCTTCGCAATATCCCTGTAGTACCTGCAGGACACACACATGAAGGTCAATAACTTTAAACTTGTTTCTAATTATGTCAACAAGCTAATGCGTTTCTTTTGTTTATCTTCCCAGAGAATTACCCAAGACTCCAGTACTGAATTTGTAAACATTTGTAACGTATTTCTGCCCTAACAGGCAATTGGATTATAAGTCGTCCACACTGATTAATTTCATTTATGTGTCTAAAAAGTTGTTTCATCAACTAGTTAGCAGGTCAGCTACCTCTTCATGTAGCTCCTTATTTAGCATGTTAGCTGAGATTGCACTCAGTTTTGTAGTTGTTTATTGTTTGTGTTTATGTAACAGCTTGATGACGGTTAGATCTCTTGCTGTTGTTGTAGTTTAGGTAATTAGCACGTAAGCTAAGTATCCATCTGGTTTCTGTTGTTTGGTTAGCATGCTAGCTGCCTCTGCATTCAATTCTTCTGGAGTTATTAACTAGTTAGCATAAAAGCTTCCTTTGTATCCAGTTCTTATGTGTGCGTTACAATTATTTTTGCTGTTTACGTTTGTCAGCTTTCTTTCCACCGAACATTTGTAGAATTCTTAAATGGTTAGCATATTAGCTACCTATCCATGCTTTTATTACATTGTATATTACAGAATATTTGCTGGTTATCATGCTAGCTACCTTTGCATTCATTTCCTGTGGAGTTATTAACTAGTTAGCATGAAAGCTACCTTTGCATCCAGTTCTTATGTGTGTATTACAACTGTTTTGCTGTTTACCATTAGCTACCTCTCCATGCTATTATTACATTGTGTATTACAGTTAATTATCTCATTGCTAGCTACCTCTCCACCCAGCTCTTGTAGTTGGGGATGTCTTTAGCGTAAAGCAGCTTGTTGGATGGAGAGTCTTTTCCGAGCCGATGTTCGGACGTCGAGCAGCAGTCCATGAAGGTCTGGGCGACGACCGACAGACAGGCGTCCGTGATGCTGCTCTTATGGATGTCGAACACAAACTGAGGGTTCTTTATCACGTTCACCCAGAACCTGAGAGGAAGGCTACAGAGACAAAGATAACATTGTTTAAATCTTTTGGTACTTTTGTCAACATCTTGTAGGAAAACTGTTGGGAAAATACTGAATGTCCTCTTCCAACATGAGAGCAACATGATAACAAAGGTATCCCAACTGTAGCTGTGAACATGACAGGATGTCTGATTACCTAGAAGAGCATCAGGACTGTTTGAGGCATATGATAGCTATGTGATTAACATGATGATTCAGCCTCTATGGAGATAGACATATGACAAGCATGCTCATTTCTGACGTGGAGCTAATCTGAAGTAAACATTGAATACTGCTTTCTATTCCTCCATCTAGTGACTGTGTAACTCCCTCTCTTGGATATCAGCATGTGAAGGACACTGTTCAGGAACTACTTGATGCTCTGTATGTGATGACTACTTCCATTCTGGAGAGGATCACAGACACATGGATCCTGAGGTTGAAGCTCAAGACGTTGACCAGGGATATTTTTTTAACAAAAACCTTTTACTGTTTTTTTTATTTCCTCTCACCAGTTGCTCTTCCAGGTATGTCGGACGTCCGGGTCTGTGATCTGTCGTTTGTCCGCCTGCTCGTCCAGGAAGTCGAACATATATTTGATAGCCAATGGGAGAGCAGATCCCCGGTGGGCGGTGCTGAACACCGTCTCAAACAGGTCGTCCACAAACTTCTGCAGCGTCCCCTGGTGGTGGGAGGACCAAAGCACCAGAGTTAATATTTAAACAGGCGCATTTCAATTGACTAAATATATCAATTACTGAAATAATAACTAAATAAAGCCTCCATGGTGGCAACTTCCGTGAATTGTAATATCTTTGAAGGTCCTTTCACCTTGTTAACATTTTAATATATGCAATGCTTTTGTTTTTGACCAAATATCTGCAGGACTAATAATCTGATAACTTGTGTTTACTACTTATTAGATATTGTTAGCAGAATGGCTATACAGACGTTAGCAGTAGCTTGGTAACATCTATGTGAAAAATACGTGTGATATTTTAACATCAGGAACTCAATTTGTTTTTGGTATTTTTCCATTGTTTCACTTCTTGTCTTTGTATGTTGATTAAGAATTGTATTTATAACCCTTTCAACAATGCTACAACAAAATGTATTTATGTTAAGATATAATACAAATCGAAGATATATAACAAAACAGTGCATGAGTAAAACATGTCAATACAATATAACAAATGTTAGAAATAAATAAATGAAATACTGCAGTACATGAAAACTGTGGCAGGCATATTACATCCATCGCACCGCTTCTTAAATGTCTTCCCTTTGTCTCTGTTTTTTATTGAGTTAACAGTCAACAGGAAATTAGGAAACAGAAAGAGAGAGATATGTGAATTTGCTTCAACATCATGATTTATTGTTGTGTTTCATTACCTTGGTAGCCAGCAGTCTGGTCAGGTAGATCTCAGAAACCATCTTGCTGCCTCGGTCTCCTTCCCTCTGATCGCTGTGCTCGTGATTCTTCACCAGGTGCCACAGTTTAGTCCCTGAAAATAAACAAAATAAACATGGTACAATAAACTGTATATAGTACGGCTCAATACTACTAATGACACACACAGCCTCTTGCATGGTTACAGTGAGAATTGTGCGTTGTAATGCTTCGTTCACACCGGACGCGATGCGATGTTTGGGGGCGGCGAGATTACATGTAAAGTCAATGCAGAGACGCGGACAGACCATAGACTGTATATATAGGGACAGACGCAAATTCGCTCCGACGGCGAGCATGAAGCGGTGGATGCGAATGCCGCGGCGCGATTGAGGCGATTGGAGGGGGCCGCGACAACCGCTCGAGTTCAATTTTTTCAACTCAAGCGTCAAATTCCCGTGACGCGATCTCACGGTAGCCAATCAGCGGTGAGGATCTCAGCCTGCCGTCACTGACGTTGAACCAGAAAACCAAAACATCAGCCGTTAGCTGTTAGCACTCAGAGCTGTTCAGAAACTAGACGAAAGTTAAAGACGAACAAACCACAGACTGTCTGTGTCATGGCGAACACTGGTTTATTTATGTCTGTAGGCCGTTGTTGTGAGTGTGGACGGACGGAGCATATACTGCGTTAGCTTAGCCTGATCGATCCGATCTCCATTCAGAAAACACGCATTTTAAAAGGTTTTTCGCCTGCCGTCTGTCTGCTATGGAAGCCCATTTCCGCCACTTGAAAAAAATAAAATCCCCATGAAAAGTCATAATGTGATAAAAAAGTCGAAATTATGAGATAGAACGTCATAATAATGAGATAAGAAAGTCGAAATAATGAGATAAGAAAGTCGAAATAATGATAAAAAGTCATAATTATGAGATAGAACGTCATAATAATGAGATAAGAAAGTCGAAATAATGATAAAAAGTCATAATTATGAGATAGAACGTCATAATAATGAGATAAGAAAGTCGAAATAATGATAAAAAAGTCATAATTATGAGATAAGAAAGTCGAAATGATGAGATAGAACGTCATAATAATGAGATAAGAAGTGCGCATGCAAAGGTCCCTTCATCACCTTGCTGCTCTCCACCATGCAAACGGCATCTAGTCCTAAATAAGGTAACTATTACAGGTGACTTTTGTAAATGTTAGATGTTACATATAGCCTATATTGCAGCTAAACAACAATGCAGTTCATAGCTTTGACATTACCTGTTATGAACTATAATATATGCCTATAGTTTTGTGGTAACGTTCACGCCACTAATGACAATAGTGTAGGCATACTGCTGCTGTGAGTTGCTAGCCTAACTCTAACCCGTGAACGTTACCACGAAACTATAGGCATATATTATAGTTCATAACAGGTAATGTCAAAGCTATGAACTGCATTGTTGTTGTTTAGCTGCAATATAGGCTATATGTAACATCTAACATTTACAAAAGTCACCTGTAATAGTTACCTTATTTAGGACTAGATGCCGTTTGCATGGTGGAGAGCAGCAAGGTGATGAAGGGACCTTTGAAGACAGCGCCACTGCAGCGCATGCGCACTTCTTCTCTCATAATTATGACTTTCTTATCTCATTATTTCGACTTTCTTATCTCATAATTATGACTTCTTATCTCATAATTATGACTTTTCATGGGGATTTTATTTTGTTCAAGTGGCAGAAATGGGCTTCCATAGTCTGCAGACTTGTCAAAGCATTAATTCATGGTTTTTACTAACCGGTATCAGTATGTTTTTACTTCGGCATCATTTGGAAACGTGTATTACAATTCAATCACGGTCAAATATGTTCCTCTTGTTGTAGTTCCAGAGCCAGCAAGTCTTGTTTGAATGATGCGATTAAACACAGCTGGCAGCCACAGTGAAACTCGAGCGATTAGAGCGAAGCGAATATTGGCATCGCGTCTGGTGTGAACGCAGCATAACTGTATCATTATATATAAAGTCTATTGTTGTAATTAGCCAACAGTTTAAAAGGCTAAGGTGGAGATGCCTAGGAAAAAGGCCATGTCGCTTGTCAGATGCCAAAACACATTTGAAAGACTGAAGAGGATTAGAGCCTAGTGTGATTTTTTGTATAGATCTGACCAAAGGTGAATCATTATCTTTTTAGTTGTGAGAAGAAAGTCAGAATTCCCAGAAAAAAAGTCAGAATTCTAACGAGAAAAAGTATTCTCACAATTCCTTTTCCATAGTTCTTAATGATGTTTTGCGATTTAATTCAAAGTTAAGTTTATTTAAAGGGCGTCGACACAGGAATA
The DNA here is from genome assembly GCA_028583405.1 of Pogonophryne albipinna. Taxonomy (NCBI): domain Eukaryota; kingdom Metazoa; phylum Chordata; class Actinopteri; order Perciformes; family Artedidraconidae; genus Pogonophryne; species Pogonophryne albipinna. Next base: position 620,625 of record JAPTMU010000051.1, read on the forward strand.
CCAAGTGGAGGGCATTGATTAGTTTTTGTACATTCGATCAAGTATGCACTCCTGCATGTAAATGGAAACAGTCCATTTCTTTAGCCAGCTTACTAGGGATATTGTCTTCTCCTAAACTAAGAGTATACTGTTCATTTAAACCCAGTCAATGTCACGCCCTTCACTAATACACCTCGCTGCTGCAGTACCTGTCTCCTGGTCCGGGGTGATCATCGGCGCTCTGGATCTCAGACTGTCAGGACTGCTGGATGTTCGAAGTAACGACTCTGCAGAAAAAAGAGATAAACTTATCCATCAGTAATCCTCTCTCAGATACTGTGTGTGTGTGTGTGTGTGTGTGTGTGTGTGTGTGTGTGTGTGTGTGTGTGTGAGAGTGTGTGTGCACGCTGTACCGTATCTGCTCAGGGATCTGGTGAAGGTGAAGGAGTTGGCGATGTTGTACGCAGAAACCTGCTTCTGGACCAGTGCCACCAGGGAGCCGTCTGTAACCTACGGCAACACACAGCAACGCATCAGTCAATCAGCCAATCACAGTGTCAATCAGCTGACTAATTATCCATTCAGTCTGCTAACTCGGTCGATTGGTATCTCGCCCTGGATCTGGACGCGCTCTCCACATGTCAGCGCTGATAAAGAGCCAGGACTCACTCAGAGAGCTTCGCCTCCATTCAGCGGGGAAATATTCAGGTTTTAAAGCTTTTAATCTGCTCCTAAACCGCCATTTATATACAGGGTTTGACAATAATGCTGACTGAGTTAAAGCAGACATTCCTTATGGAGGAAATGTAAATCCTGAGACATAAGGATGAGGTTTCTACTGCACTTTAATCACTCGGGGAAGTTCTGTCGTACGATAAAAAAGTGAAAAATGATTATACATGAGAGTAACAACTTTACGGGCAAAAAGTACGGCTCCGCCCACTTTTGGGGGAAAACAAAGCTGTCATTTGAACGGCGGTCGATACAAATTCTGAAGTTTTTGCCAATCCGATCAGAAATGTAAGAAAACCGTGGATTTTCTGATCTTCAAAGAGCCCGATGGCCAGACAGGCAAACAGTTACATTCAATCATTGGAAATTGACGATCGGGCTCGATATATGGTTAAATATAGCAGTAGGCGATCGATGTCCACAGATGAGAGTAACATCTACGTCACTTTAAGGCCCCGCCCACTTTTGGGGGAAACAACGCTGTCATTTGAACGGCGATGAAGCCTGAAGCCACAGAGATCTTCTGTTACTGTCCTTTCTTCTTAGAGGAAGTTCAGAAACACTGAACTCTGGATTTGTTTTAATGTTCGAGGTGCAATAAACGACACAGCAGCTTGTTGGCATGATACAACTATTATGTTCCGCCTCGCTCATGAGAGTAACAGCTGGAGAGATTACAGCCTCGCCTACTGATTTGAATTTAACCATATATCGAGCCCGATCGTCGATTTCAAATGATTGAATGTAATTGTTTGCCTGACTGGTCATCGTAACCGGGCTCTTTGAAGATCAGAAAATCCACGGTTTTCAAACATTTCCGATTGGATTTGCAAAAACTTCAGAATGTGAATTGACCGCCATGTTGTTTTCCCCCAAAAGTGGGCGGGGCCGTACTTTTCGCCCGGAAGTGACGTAGGTGTTACTCTCATCTATAGTTATAATATTTATTCATATTTTCTTTTATTTAATAATTAATTAAGAACATTTTCCCATTAAAATATATTTTTCAAAAATCTTTATTTTAGAAAACTATGAAATATGAAATGTTTCAAATCAATGCATTCATAATTACAATAAAGCACACACATATATTTTAATTATATAATTGTTTTGATTTGCTTTTATTTTCGTTATTGGTTCATTATTTACAATTGTTTTATGTATCTTTTAAGCCTTAATTTTTTTGTTAATTTCTTTTATTTGTATTCTTTGTAAAAGAGGTTTTCACATAAATGTATTTT
>JAPTMU010000051.1:627576-638602 GCA_028583405.1 Pogonophryne albipinna
GTTGGTCAGCATCTTCTCAGCCACTGACTCCGTCCTGAAAGAGGTCAGAGGTCAATCTGCAGGCCTGGTGGTTTTATTTTGAAAGGTACTACAGTCTTTGTTGTTTTATTTTGAAAGGTACCTCCTGAGCAGCAGTTTGGGATGGTTCTTGTTCTCCAGGTTCTTCTCGATCAGGTCGGCCAGAAGCTGCTTCAAAACCATCGTGGCATACTCCATACGACCCTGACATAATAAAAGAACAGTTATTAAATGATAACACCTGAAAAATATCTCAAATAATCCTTTATCAAGTTATTAACTAATGTCATCACCTGAAAAATACTTTAAAACATCTATTAAACAGTTATTAACAGATAATAATGCAAGAAAATATTGTATTTAATCTTTTATCAAGTTTTTTTCAGTGCAAAACATTAATTACACTTTTTAAAATAAAGTTTTAAGGGTTATTTATACATTAAAACATATTTTAACCAGATAACTGATATTAAAAAACATCTAATAACCAGGTATTAATTAATATGTTCGCATACAATACTTATAAGAAATTATAATAAACACACAACATCTTATTTGTAGGTACCTGCAGCGCGGCCATGAGCAGCGAGGCGACGTTCCCGCGGTCCCTCATGGAGAACGACCTCTGATCCTCCAGAGTGTGGATGAAGGTCAGCAGGAACATCTTGTTGTTCAGCAGCTGACTGAAGAGACGCAGCGCCTTCTCCACGTTAGCAGGGGACTGAACACACACACACACACACACACACACACACACACACACACACACACACACACACACACACACACACACACACACACACACACACACACACACACACACACACACACACACACACACACACACACACACACACACACACACACACACACACACACACACACACACACACACACACACACACACACACACACACACACACACAGTTAGTATAAAACACTGAAACCTAATCATTCTCAATGATATTGAAGTGACTGTTATTTTGTATGTATGGATTGTTGTTTTTATCTTGATTGTTGATCTGTTGATTGTGTATATATATATACAGGTATATACATATTGCATACATATTTATATATATTTGTTTTTGTGTCCCTGAGACACTTCACCCCAAATTGCTCCTGTGGGGATTGTCCACAGTACTGAACGTATGTAAGTCGCTTTGGATAAAAGCGTCTAACAAGTGACATGTAATGTCATGTAATCAATAATGTTGAGATCTAACATTGTAAGGAGAAAAAGGTTTCAAAAAAATCCTAATTTCCATGAAAAGAAAACCGTTTTGAGGACAATTAAGTGATGTGTTTTATATTGTTGTATTGAATGCTTTTTATGCTGGAATCCTAGAATTGTTTAACAAAACATATAAATATAATAATACAATTCTATGAATATACAAAGGGCAAAGGATTACCTCATGGTTTAGCATTTTTAATAAGTATAATTATTTATTCCTGATGCACGAGGGCACACGTGTCAAACTCAAGGCCCGGGGGCCAAATCAGGCCCTTGGTGGATTTAATTTCGGCCCGCAGGATCATTTGTAATTCCTATTAGATCTGGCCCGCCGGTATATAGCACCTTCACTCCATCCTGAGGGTTTCCTCCGCTCAGAGCCTGAGCCCAAACATTGATGACCTTGCTCCCAAGATGAGACGCCAAGTATCTGAACTATTCAATTCAATAAGTTTTGAAATAAACATTGAACCAGTCCGGCCCTCGACTAGCACCCATTTTATTATTGTGGCTCACTGTGTATTTGAGTTTGACCCCCCTGCACTAAGGGTTATAAAAACGTATAGGAACCACATTTTACAGTTCACTTTTGTTTGTCTATCTATATATACATTTAATATACCCACATACTAATTCAAAAGAAACCTTGAATATATCAAAACAGGGACAAGAATTGAAAGATGCATCCTTTTGAAAAACTCCTTTTGATTCACGCTGGTTTGAGAAGACTCGGTCCGCTGAGAGCAGAGACAAAGACAAAGAAACTGTTTCTGGGGAAATGATGATGATGATGATGATGATGAGGAAGGTCTGAGGAAACGTGAAGCTGCAGAGAAGCTCAGAGGCTCAATGCTTCCAGCTGGGGCCATTCATTAAAGCTAAGACGCTGCAGAGTGGAGACGTTTCTAAAAGCAGATGTTTCTGGAATATTCCTCTGTATTTGTTCCGGGGATAAAAGCAGTGACGTTCTATTTTGAGGTTCTTTGGTAATTACATCTTATGCTACTTTATACTTCTCCTCCACTATATTTTAGAGGCCTATAGAGCGGTGCAGTGACAAGTCCTACAACCCGGAAGTGAGTTAGCGTTTTACCACTTCCTGTTCCCTGGTCTCAGAGCCAATGGGATCTCTCCATAGGGTTTAGGAAAATAGCTGGAGGTCTGTGGTTGAAACACATTGAAGAGACGGATCACGTTTTGTTCTAGGACATTAAATCCATCAGCAGTGACCCCACTGGTGATTTCTGAAGAGTGGACGTGTCTGAAAAACGATGGTTGTTACCAAGTGGCTGAATAGGACTACAGAAGTCGTGGAGGCCGTTGTACGTCATTACGCCGAACACGTAAACACTCCTCTAAGTTAGTTTCTGTTCTGCTTGAAAGCAAGTTCCTGCCTCCTGCAGACTGTTCAAACAAACGCTTCAACTCGTTCCATTTAGAATCTGTGTGTTTGAATATGGATCTGAAGTTGGCGTGACGTTGAAGTCGTGCTGCTGGACTCGGCTGTAGTTCCTTTATAGCATAACGTTAGCATTTTGCTTCTGGCCATTAGATTTATGATTGGAACATTATAAAAGTAGGGTAGACATGTGGAGATTATCCGGCTGAACAAAACGTGCATTTATCAAACAGGTTAGTTTCCACAGACCTTATTTCGAGCTATCTTCCAAAATCCTATGGAGAAATCCTGTTGCTTTGTGTCGAGGGAACCAGCAGCTTCCTTCAGGGTAAATACGTCCTCCCTGCACCGCTAATGTCCTTTTTACTGCAATGTATTCTTATTTATCCGTCGTTCCTTTCTCCATAACTCTAAAATCGACTTCTCCTTGACTTCTTTCATCTAAATTGCATAACTTCCCTTCCTCCTTCATCCTCGTGTGTGGCTCAAAATTGGCTCCTTAATATGCAAAAAAACAGGTCAAATTCACATGATCACATAAGAGTCGTCTGCTCTGCTTCTTTTGATTGGCTACATAATGCCCTTTGCATCCTGAAAAGTACATTCAAAAACTTCCCATCTGTCATTTGTGAAAGAAAAGGAATATCGGGTGTATTATATAAACTTTAAAGGCCTGTCTTTGCTTGTAAAAATCATTAAAGAAAGAAGAAGATAATGGCTTTCAAATGGTGCGTAATGCGTTGATCTATCATCAGCTGCAAAACGTGTGTGTGTGTGTGTGTGTGTGTGTGTGTGTGTGTGTGTGTGTGTGTGCCCCGGTATTAAACGGGCCCCGGGGCTGAATTATTAAAGACCGTGGTTCCGTTAAGCTCCGACGTCATCTGTCTTTTGATCGGTACTGGAGACATGTAAAAAATATCTGTCATCTGCATTATTGCTACACAAACATTACATTGCAGTTTTAGTTTCGCCAACTCCGTTTCTAATACGCAAAAAAATTGCAAAACGCGTCATGATTATTTTTAGTATTTTCGATCTTTCCAATCCAGCCGAGAGATCTCTCTCCCCCGTCTGTGTGCGAGGGGGCGGGGCAGCTTACACACACACAGCTGCTACATGCAGCAACACACACACACACACACACACACACACACACACACACACACACACACACACACACACACACACACACACACACACACACACACACACACACACACACACACACACACACACACACACACACACACACACACACACACACACACACACACACACACACACACACACACACACACACACACACACACACACACACACACACACACACACACACACACACACACACACACACACGCAGCTGCTACATGCAGCAACACACACACGGAGGAGATGGCGGAGAGAACGCGCTCCAAGGTGATTAAACTTTACCCGTCTCGATGCTCGTTGCCTAAAGTGCAATAAGAGTTTAGCATGTAAGGGCGGTAACACGAGCAATCTGTCTAAACATTTATCAAAAGTGCTCCACATCCAGACGGAGGAATGCACCAGGTTGGACTGTCTTTCTAGCAGCTCTGTAGTCCCATCCACGAGTAACGTTTCCACGTCAGGTGTTCTGTATGCTAGCAGCAACACACGGAGTTAACTCAATGATACAAACATGGGTTAATGATTAGAGGAAACTGAGGTATTTAGTTTGTTAAAGTTTCAGCAGTTCTGTCATCAGATTATTTAATACGATTTGTTAAAACATTGTTGTTTCTTTTGATGTGAAATATTATGTATTCAATTTAAATAAAAAGCAATGTTAATTTTGTTCACAATTTGTTAAGTTAATTTACCTTTTTTTCTTCTCCAAAAGAACCGATAAGAGTACCGTTAAAAGACCGGATCGATAAGCGGTATCGATAAAAGTAGTAGTACCGTTAAAACCTTAACGACATCCATCCCTATGTGTGTGTGTGTGTGTCTTTACATCGAGCTCCTTGAGGACGGGGTGCTCCTCGATGCCGGGGAACATCACCCTCATGGTGTAGTTCCTGTACTCCAGGAAGGGGATCTTCACTCCGTCCATGTCGTTGGTCAGCTCCTGGATGTCCGTCTGCAGCTCTGCGAACGCTGGAAGAACAAGAATAAAGTGCAGTGAGGTGTGTAAGAGTATGTAAAACACAGTGAAGTACTGATACCATATTTATGATTTAGTATTTGTACTCCACTGCTTCCCACCTCTGCTTGAAGCGCTCGGGGTCTTCAGATATTAGAGTACACGGTATAAATAACCTCATTTGTAACGTACCCTCCTTGCACTCCAGCGCCACGCGGCTCTCCAGGTTGTCCATCTGCAGCTGCAGGCGTTTGAGCGTGCGGTCGGCGTCTCTGGTCTTCCTCTTGTAGGCGATGAGCACAGCGATGATGGCGATGAGCAGCACGCCCCCCCCCGCCCCGATGCCGATGATGGCCGGCAGCGTGAGGGCACTGTCGGAGTAGATATGGAGCGTACCGGGGAAATACTCCAGACCCCCCACCAGGATCTGCAGGGACACAGAGAGACACGTTGTTTACATACTTTAAAGGTTCCCTATTATACTGTGTTTCATCAATGTATTACAGGTCTCAGATATCTACAGAGCCTGTCTCTGATTGGCTGAAACACCAAACAGATCATTGCAGCATTACCCATAATCCCCTCTGTTTCAACCCTGTTTCCAAAGTGCTGATTCTCTGTCTGTTACTTTAGATGAAAATAAGGAGCCCCTCCCCACGCCCCTCTGAGAGACATTTGGTTACAAAGAACTCAATGGTGCTCTAGAGGAGATTCAGGTGATAAGGTGGGGGGGGGGGGTTACCTTGGTTGCTGATTGGCTAATGGTTACACAAGACAAAACATCATTATGACATCATAAAGTGGCCACAATCTGATCACGGGGTATATGCAGGAATCCTGAAGTCAAATGTAATTAATTGTAAGACCTTTTTTAGGACCCTTCCCATACATTTCAAGACCTCATCGCAACTTCGAGTTCTAACCGGTTACATTGGCGACACACTTTACCTCACATTGACTATATACAGTATTGATTGTAAGATACTAAACAGCTTGTGATAACTCCTTGTCATTGTGTGACCAACCCAATGCATTGATTGAGGCATTGTTCCCAAGAGACAGAGGGTGTCGTTTTTCTCATACTGATATTCTGAACAATCTGTGTTGTTGTATTTGCTGTAAAGTGTCTCTACTGTAGGCTATTTTTATTATATGTACAGCACTTTGGCTCCACCGAAAATCGTTTATAAATGTGCTATATAAATAAAACTTGATTTGATTTGAGATACAACAGACAGACTGCTGAAGCCTCCTCTCCACATGAACTTCGACCTCTCTGTGAAGGTCAGGTTTAATGCAGTATGCTGCTTTGTTGCTTCTGTGCTCTTTCATTCCAGTGAAACTCCTCAGAAACCATTAGAAACCAGTATTTGACCAATAAACAAAATGTTGAACTATGAAATATATGAAACTTTGGTGAGCTTCAGCGGGGTAATGCCATATAGGAGCTCCCTCACCAATACCCAGGGGTTCAATTGGGCGGGGGCTGTCCGGGGCACATAGGACGGTGCTCTGACGTCATCACCCTCGCACATTTGTCATATGTTTACAAAAAACGATATATATGTTAAGACTTTTCTCGTTCTTAATATAGACTATATTTAGGGTCGATATTATCTCTGTGACCGGATATCGTTTGGCTTAGTGAACGTGTCTCCCCCAAGTTCCCATCAGCAAAAACACGTGGGTTTGCTCCCCATTGAAATCAGGACAGCAGATAGCTTACACATCTTCTGGCGCAGACTGAAAACTCATCTCTTTCGACTCCACTTTGATCGATAGAACTACTAACAAAGCACTTATATACTAACAAAGGACTGGCTTATCTAAAGCCAGTTGAGTAGCACTTGAAATGTTTTGGCTCTATGAAACCTGATGTACTTATATGATTCTGTTTTCTTCAAGTTTGTGTCTTGTTGGTCGAATGCACTTATTGTAAGTCGCTGTGGATAAAAGCATCAGCTGAATGTAATGTGTCTCTTCCTCTTCCTCCTCCGTGCAGAGAGTCTGCAGTCAGAGGAGGCCATCGGGAGAGTCGGGACTTAAAAGCCGCGGCTTTCTGGCTAGCACTATAGCATGTGGGACCGGACAGCTTTGATCCCCATCGACAGTGGTGATTCTAGAGTCTGTGGGCCCCTCGAACCAGCTCTCATCACCATCAGTGGCGCCCCAACAAACTCTCCCCCCCCCCCCAGAGCGGAGCAAGGCAACGAAACTTAAAATAAGAAGCAGAATTTTACGGCGCGCTATGCATGGGGCCACCTTGAGGGGGTTTCCCGACATGTCGTTGCAGTAAATTAAAGGGTGTTTCATGTTGTCCTTGCTGTGGACCTTCTTAATACCTTGGGAAATGCCGTTTAATACTTTTTAAGACCCCGCGGACCCCCTGCATCAGCTCATTTTCAGACAGGTTTTTATAGAAATGGATCAGGACAAAAAGAGAGAGAATCTTTGTTCCTGAAACTTTCAGAGTCTCTTTCCACAGAGGGGACACATGTTGATGTAGAAGAGACATGAAGAAGAGGGGACACATGTTGATGTAGAAGAGACATGAAGAAGAGGGGACACATGTTGATGTAGGAGAGACATGAAGAAGAGGGGACACATGTTGATGTAGAAGAGACATGAGGAAGAGGGGACACATGTTGATGTAGGAGAGACATGAAGAAGAGGGGACACATGTTGATGTAGAAGAGACATGAAGAAGAGGGGACACATGTTGATGTAGAAGAGACATGAAGAAGAGGGGACACATGTTGATGTAGGAGAGACATGAAGAAGAGGGGACACATGTTGATGTAGAAGAGACATGAGGAAGAGGGGACACATGTTGATGTAGGAGAGACATGAAGAAGAGGGGACACATGTTGATGTAGAAGAGACATGAGGAAGAGGGGACACATGTTGATGTAGGAGAGACATGAAGAAGAGGGGACACATGTTGATGTAGAAGAGACATGAAGAAGAGGGGACACATGTTGATGTAGAAGAGACATGAGGAAGAGGGGACACATGTTGATGTAGAAGAGACATGAAGAAGAGGGGACACATGTTGATGTAGAAGAGACATGAAGAAGAGGGGACACATGTTGATGTAGAAGAGACATGAGGAAGAGGGGACACATGTTGATGTAGAAGAGACATGAGGAAGAGGGGACACATGTTGATGTAGAAGAGACATGAAGAAGAGGGGACACATGTTGATGTAGGAGAGACATGAAGAAGAGGGGACACATGTTGATGTAGAAGAGACATGAAGAAGAGGGGACACATGTTGATGTAGAAGAGACATGAAGAAGAGGGGACACATGTTGATGTAGAAGAGACATGAAGAAGAGGGGACACATGTTGATGTAGAAGAGACATGGAGAAGAGGGGACACATGTTGATGTAGAAGAGACATGAAGAAGAGGGGACACATGTTGATGTAGAAGAGACATGAGGAAGAGGGGACACATGTTGATGTAGAAGAGACATGAAGAAGAGGGGACACATGTTGATGTAGAAGAGACATGAAGAAGAGGGGACACATGTTGATGTAGAAGAGACATGAAGAAGAGGGGACACATGTTGATGTAGAAGAGACATGAAGAAGAGGGGACACATGTTGATGTAGAAGAGACATGGAGAAGAGGGGACACATGTTGATGTAGAAGAGATATGAAGAAGAGGGGACACATGTTGATGTAGAAGAGACATGAGGAAGAGGGGACACATGTTGATGTAGAAGAGACATGAAGAAGAGGGGACACATGTTGATGTAGAAGAGACATGAAGAAGAGGGGACACATGTTGATGTAGAAGAGATATGAAGAAGAGGGGACACATGTTGATGTAGAAGAGACATGAGGAAGAGGGGACACATGTTGATGTAGAAGAGACATGAAGAAGAGGGGACACATGTTGATGTAGAAGAGACATGAAGAAGAGGGGACACATGTTGATGTAGGAGAGACATGAAGAAGAGGGGACACATGGTGATGTAGAAGAGACATGAAGAAGAGGGGACACATGTTGATGTAGAAGAGACATGAAGAAGAGGGGACACATGTTGATGTAGAAGAGACATGAAGAAGAGGGGACACATGTTGATGTAGAAGAGACATGAAGAAGAGGGGACACATGTTGATGTAGAAGAGACATGAAGAAGAGGGGACACATGTTGATGTAGAAGAGACATGAAGAAGAGGGGACACATGTTGATGTAGAAGAGACATGAAGAAGATGGGACACATGGTGATGTAGAAGAGACATGAAGAAGAGGGGACACATGTTGATGTAGAAGAGACATGGAGAAGAGGGGACACATGTTGATGTAGAAGAGACATGAAGAAGAGGGGACACATGTTGATGTGGAAGAGACATGAAGAAGAGGGGACACATGTTGATGTAGAGGAGACATGAAGAAGAGGAAAACTCCCAGATGAAGGACGCACTGCACTCGCAGACATCTCCACACGCTGGACGGATATTATGTGAGTATTAATTATCCCTGTTGTCTCCTGTGTTCATGTTTTATTAAAGCTCTTCCTCTTTACAGGTGATAAACATCGATTATAAAAACAGACGAAGGCTCGTACGAACAATCTGATGAATAAGTGATGAAGACGAGTTGAAACAGACTCTCTTCATCTCGTTATCTTTTATTCATCAGAGAGAAGAAGAAGAAGGAGAGGCTCGAACATGACATTAAGTATTGATTGGTAATTAACCATTTTAATTATGTATCAATAGTTTGTCTGCTGCTGTTTGACTGTTCCCTTTGAACAAGTGTGTGTGTGTGTGTGTGTGTGTGCGTGTGTGTGTGTGTGTGTGTCACCCTCTGTTCAGTGACATAAGACCAATTACCCATGATTCCCTGCGGCTGCACTTAATGACTTTCACCTTTATAAAATACCTCCTCTTATTTCTGATTTCCTTCCTCCTTCCTTGCCTCCTTTCCTTCCCTCCTCCTCCCTTATTCTTTTTCAACTATCCCCGTCACCTCTTCCTCCTTTTTCTCTTATCCCTCTTTCGCTTCCATGTCACCTCCTTTTCCCTCCTCGTCTTCCTGATGTCCTTCCTCCTCCCTTGCCTCCTTTCCTTCCCTCCTCCTCCTCCTCCCTTCTTCTTCTTCTTCTTCTTCTTCTTCTTCTTCTTCTTCTCATATCCCCATCTTTCCTTCCTACTATCCCTCTTTCGCTTCCTTATCTCCTCTGACCTTCCTCTCGTCGTCTCTTCTTCACTTTCCTTACTTCCTCTCTTCTTTCGTGTCCTCTGTTTTATTTCCTTCTTTCCTACTCCTCTTCCCTCCTTTTTTATCTTCCTCTCATCCTTTCCTCATTCCCTATGCTCCCCTCCTTTCCTTCCCCCTTCCCCCTTTACTCCCATCTCTCCTATTTATTACCTTTATTCAAAAAACATATATAGACTAATCTGAGTAAACAACTACTTGATGAATCACAGATTTTGCCATTTCCAAATTCTTCTACGATAAGGTTCGGTAAGCGATCGATCATCAACCAATCACATAAAAAGGGGGCGGGGTTTAGCTCCTATGAATTCAATTCAAGGAAATAGCTTTATTAGCATGACCATAGTGACATACATTATTGCTAAAGCTCTGTATAGTTGCAACGTCTATACACAAATACATGTATCACTCACCAGGACTCGCTGTTCTCCGGTCAGTTTCAGTAAGCGATCGACCACCAACAATCATGTTAAAAAGGGGGCGGGGTTTAGCTCCTGTCACTCACCAGGACTCGCTGTTCTCCGGTCAGTTTCAGTAAGCGATCGACCACCAACAATCATATAAAAAAGGGGGCGGGGTTTAGCTCCTGTCACTCACCAGGACTCGCTGTTCTCCGGTCAGTTTCAGTAAGCGATCGACCACCAACAATCATGTTAAAAAGGGGGCGGGGTTTAGCTCCTGTCACTCACCAGGACTCGCTGTTCTCCGGTCAGTTTCAGTAAGCGATCGACCACCAACAATCATGTTAAAAAGGGGGCGGGGTTTAGCTCCTGTCACTCACCAGGACTCGCTGTTCTCCGGTCAGTTTCAGTAAGCGATCGACCACCAACAATCATGTTAAAAAGGGGGCGGGGTTTAGCTCCTGTCACTCACCAGGACTCGCTGTTCTCCGGTCAGTTTCAGTAAGCGATCGACCACCAACAATCATGTTAAAAAGGGGGCGGGGTTTAGCTCCTGTCACTCACCAGGACTCGCTGTTCTCCGGTCAGTTTCAGTAAGCGATCGACCACCAACAATCATGTTAAAAAGGGGGCG
>JAPTMU010000051.1:639540-642040 GCA_028583405.1 Pogonophryne albipinna
TCACTCAAACAACTCGGACTGAACTACCAACACGGAAGCAGAGGTGCGCTGACATTGTGAAATCGATCGGGCTTGATATATGGTGAAATTAAAATCAGTAGGTGAGTCTGGGGAGCGGGAGGGGAAGAGGCTCTCCGTGCGCGGCGCAGGGGGCTATGACAGCGGACACTATGACACTTTATTTATTGTCTTGTTTGATTCTGTTTGCTTATATTTTATTTTATCAATAAGGTATTTATATAGTTTTTCCCTTCAGTTATGCTAAAGTCTTTTATTGCACTTCAAGTCTAAAGTTTACATTTTAATTGTTTGGCACTGACTTTTGTTCATTCAGGGACTCATTTCAGAAATAAAACCAGCTTGAAATGCTATGTTGGTCTGTTACTCCTTTTTGTTTTAGTTTCTGTTACCTTGTAGGTCCTTGTACTGTTAGTAACTTGAAAAATAACCATAATAACCGACATGAAAAAATATCGTGATATATATTGTCTATCGTGATACTGCTTGAAAAATATCGTGATAATATATTTTTCAATATCGCCCACCCCTATGTAGAAGAGACATGAAGAAGAGGGGACACATGTTGATGTAGAAGAGACATGAAGAAGAGGGGACACACGTTGATGTAGAAGAGACATGAAGAAGAGGGGACACATGTTGATGTAGAAGAGACATGAAGAAGAGGGGACACATGTTGATGTAGAAGAGACATGAAGAAGAGGGGACACATGTTGATGTAGAAGAGACATGAAGAAGAGGGGACACACGTTGATGTAGAAGAGACATGAAGAAGAGGGGACACATGTTGATGTAGAAGAGACATGAAGAAAGGGGACACATGTTGATGTAGAAGAGACATGAAGAAGAGGGGACACATGTTGATGTAGAAGAGACATGAAGAAGAGGGGACACATGTTGATGTAGAAGAGACATGGAGAAGAGGGGACACAGTTGATGTAGAAGAGACATGAAGAAGAGGGGACACATGTTGATGTAGAAGAGACATGAAGAAGAGGGGACACATGTTGATGTAGAAGAGACATGAAGAAGAGGGGACACACGTTGATGTAGAAGAGACATGAAGAAGAGGGGACACACGTTGATTTAGAAGAGACATGAAGAAGAGGGGACACATGTTGATGTAGAAGAGACATGAAGAAGAGGGGACACATGTTGATGTAGAAGAGACATGGAGAAGAGGGGACACATGTTGATGTAGAGAGACATGAAGAAGAGGGGACACATGTTGATGTAGAAGAGACATGAAGAAGAGGGGACACATGTTGATGTAGAAGAGACATGAAGAAGGGACACATGTTGATGTAGAAGAGACATGAAGAAGAGGGGACACATGTTGATGTAGAAGAGACATGAAGAAGAGGGGACACATGTTGATGTAGAAGAGACATGGAGAAGAGGGGACACATGTTGATGTAGAAGAGACATGAAGAAGAGGGGACACATGTTGATGTAGAAGAGACATGAAGAAGTGGATTTTGCACAATAGGTGACCTTTAATGTTAGAAATGTATATTAGTGCATCCATGCTAACCTGCATATGTTGGGTAATTTCCACAATTAGCATAAGTAGCAATAATTGGCATATGCAGACAACAGTTGAAAAATGGCCGATTTGGACATTTTTGAATTGTTTTTTGGGGTGGAATCGGAGGAGGCTGAATTAATTTCTGACATTTTCAGGGTCAGAAATGACAGTTTTAACCAGAAAGTGGCCACATTTCTACTCTATATTCATCCATTTACAGTTGAACTAAAGAAGGTTTTCATGGAAACATAATACAAAATCAGGCTCTTAGATTCAATACAAAAATATAAATCAAATGATATTTTCACAAACTTCCTATCAAGTCAGCTAAAGTCGGACTTAATAGAGAACCACAGTGACGCGTCCTAAAACCAGGAAGTAAACTCCTTCCGGTAACGGTTCCTTCGACCAAAAAACCAACAGCTGCTCAATTAATCGTATTTTAATCGCAATTACGATTTTGGCTTTAACGATTATGAAAACAACATAATCGAAATAAAATGATTATTTTAATTTTTAATTTTATTGGTTTTCAGTTGAATTATACTTAAATTTCAGGGTAATCAACTGTTAAAAACATACTGTTCATTTTTTTTTCAATAAATGGATGTTTACAAAGTAAATGGATAATCGTGATATCAATTATTGACCCAAATAATCGAGATTATGATTTTTGCCATAATCAAGCAGTCCTAATATCAACCACAGACCTTATTTCCAGCTATTTTCCAAAATCCTATGGAGAGATCCCATTGGCTCTGAGACGAGGGAACAGGAAGTGGTAAAATGCTAACTCACTTCCGGGTTTTTGGACGCGTCACTGTGGCACTCTATAGGTTTATTGCATTTGGTCCCCATCGGTTTAATGTTTGTATTTTAGTGTTTGGAGTAGTGTTAATTTCATCAGCTATTTTTTATTAGTTTTAGTCTTAGTCCTGTGTTAAATGTTCTTTT
>JAPTMU010000051.1:647040-677040 GCA_028583405.1 Pogonophryne albipinna
TTGTCTCATCTCTTTGTCTCCTTTTCCTTCTCCTCTTTCTTGTTTCCTCTCCTAGGGAACCCCAACAATGTCTCGTGACATGATTCCTAGGCTTGTAAATAAGAAAAACACTTTCCTTCAGTAAATAACCTGAGTCCCTGTGACACTCCATGCCATCACAGCTGGGTGTGTTTATTGTTGTCTGGTCACATTTCTTCTGTGAGAGGAAACCAGTCTGACCTGTCAATCATCCCTCTCAGTGACAGTGTTTCCGACACCGAGTCAGACGTCATTGAAGCCCCCTTTGTTCAGTGTTCCTTATGCAATAATGACCTCCTCGCTGCACAAAGGTAACGCACAGTGTCTATACATGAGATCAGAGCGACGCCACTTTCTGCTAAAATGACGGACCTGTTCACTTTGTCCAGTGAAAACAAGCAACTGGCGCCCAGAGGAAGAAATAGTTTCATCATGCTTAACATCCGCTTTAAGATAAGATGGACCTATATTGATGCCCGTAAGGAAATGCAGGTGTTAGCAGCAACCGATAAGAGTTCAACCAAAGATAATTACATTATATAAGCATCTGTTAAAACAAGATATCACCACAACAAGGTAAAACGTGGATCAGTTAAATGAACATACAGAGATAGGAGAAGTACTCAGATCTTGTTCTTGAGTAAAAGTAGAAGTACTCAGATCTTGTTCTTGAGTAAAAGTAGAAGTACTCAGATCTTGTTCTTGAGTAAAAGTTGAAGTACTCAGATCTTGTTCTTGAGTAAAAGTAGGAAGTACTCAGGTCTTGTTCTTGAGTAAAAGTAGAAGTACTCAGATCTTGTACTTGAGTAAAAGTAGAAGTACTCAGATCTTGTTCTTGAGTAAAAGTGGAAGTACTCAGGTCTTGTTCTTGAGTAAAAGTAGAAGTACTCAGATCTTGTACTTAGTAAAAGTAGAAGTACTCAGATCTTGTACTTAGTAAAAGTAGAAGTACTCAGATCTTGTACTTAGTAAAAGTAGAAGTACTCAGATCTTGTACTTAGTAAAAGTAGAAGTACCAGAGTGTAGAAATACTCTGTTACAGTAAAAGTCCTGTATTCAAAATGTTCCTCAAGTGAAAGTAGAAAAGTATTCTCATCAAAATATAGTGAAAGACAGTAAAAGTAGTCGTTGTGCAGATTGGTCCATTTCAGAATAATATATATGATATGTTTTATAATGATTGATCATGAAAGTGTTCTCAAAGCTGGTGAAGGTGCAGCTAGTCTGAATGACTTTGTAGACTGCAGGCAGAGGTTGCGCTAGACTTTTTCGCTGCCCGTCATTTTGACGGACAGGATCGTAAAACTTCCGTCAAAATCCAGACTAACCCGTCGGCCTTTACAGAACTCTGACGAGGGGGGGGGGAGAGAAAGCATGCTCGTGAACTGTCAATGGGGGGGGAGGGGGGGACAGTTCACATGCGCCGTGTTATGCATGGCTGCTGCACCTCGCGGGAGCGTGCACAGCATAAAGCCAAAACTCAGACATTTCAATGATTTGTACGGCACAGTTAGGTTTGGAAACGGTATGATTTCCTTTTGGAGGGCATGCATAACACCGGAGCCTCGCTGCGGGGAAACGTTGGCGCTGTTCCGAGTTTGTTGTAATCTGTCAAAATGACGGACTGCTTTCAGATTTGTCCGTCATTGTTAAAAAAAATCCGTCATAGACGGAAAATATCCGGTTAACGCGAACTCTGACTGCAGGGTAGCTGGTGGATTTACTCCAGGTGGAACTAAAGTCTGATTTAACACTTGATTATATTTCACATCATTCATCCATTCATCTGTGAAGAAACTAAAGGGATTAAATACATTTAGTGGAGTAAAAGTACACCATGTACCTCTGAACTGTAGTGAGGTAGAAGTACACAGTAGCATACAATGGAAATACTCAAGCAAAGTACAAGTATCTCAAAATTGCTCTTAAGTACAGTGCTTGAATAAAACTACCTAGTTACTTTCCACCTCTGTGAACACATCATTCACCTTAAATCCCCTGCCGCACGCTGATAGTTGGCCGCTGTTGTATCATTTCATATTTTCTACATAAATGGATTATTTAGACAATGAAATATCAGAAACATGTCCATCACAGGTTCTCACTTCTTCCATCTTTAAACTTCTTGAGCATTTTGACCTCAGATAAACTTTGGTTTTTATTTCAAACTCTTTTGCCCCGGTAAATATAACATGTTGTGATCACAGCTGACCTTAACAGATACAAGTCACGAGTGTTGACTTTTTAACTTGTCACAGGTCAAACTGTAGGGTCACTGAGAGCCGGTCACTGAGAGCTCACCCAGAATACACACACACACACACACACACACACACACACACACACACACACACACACACACACACACACACACACACACACACACACACCAGGGCTCAACAGTAACAGTTGCCAGGTTGCCATTGGCAACCATTCAGAAATAATGTCAACCACTTCTTGGCCTTTGGTTGCCATCAGCGGCAACCAGTTTTAAACATAAAGAAATAAGGACAGCTAAATGTGCACCCCAAAATAGATAAATGTTAATTATGTGTTGTATTAAGAGTGATATTTAATTATTGTTGTGACCAGTCGGAACCTGATACTTAAGTTGCACGTGCATTGGTGTGATGACGGAGCCAGAAAGCGATGCACGTTTACTCACGTGCGCCGTGTGTTTGTTTTACAAAAACTGGCGAAGCAAATTAAGTTGTTTGACTGTGGGGTAAAATGTTCGGCCAACCCCTCAACTTCTCAAACGAATGTTCAAAGTGAATCAACTGATAAAGCGCAAGGTGAACCCGAACGAAAAGCAAAGAGGAAATGTGTAAAGTCTTGGGAAATATATGGCTTTATTTGTGTGCCTCTATCCTGAGCACGCAATGGAACATTTTGAGCATAGAAAAATATATTTTGTAAGCACATCAATTATATTTTGAAGAGAAATTGACTCTCAAGCCCTCTCACTATCTCCTGCACACGCTCTCTCTCCCTCGCTCGACCTCTCCACCCTGTGCGCGCTCAGGTTTGCCTGCCGGCTCGCTCAAGTTGGCACAGAGTTACAAATGTGCCACAAAACCAACCAAATCGCAGAACTCAAGAAGGTCAATTCTGATTGGCTGTTTCGTCTCCAATCATATCTTCTATCTGAGATACGGAAAGAGAGGGATTTTAGGTTGCCATCAAGTTTGGCCAGACTAGTACATGTCTAATGTTGAATAAATGAAAACCATTCACAGTTAAGAATTAGATATTAATTATTAATGGCATAAAGGATTGCATACAATTACAGTTTCTTGTTTCTCCAGCTGTCAAACTGAAGTTAAATCCATTTCTCACTTGTTCTTTTAGTGGGTTAAGTACATTCTGCTCCGTTGTCCATTCACTTCCGGTAAAGTTCCTTCAAAATAAGAGTCCCGATCTTATTACTACCAAAATAAAAGTGCAAAACGAAACTTTACCATTGGAAAATATTGGCATACAAATATAATCAATTCTATAAAAAGGTAAAGCATTTTAAATATAGTTAAACATATTAAAGGTAATTTACAGCATTAATAATTAATATCTAATTCTTAGCTGTGAATGGTTTTCATTTATTTAACATTATAAATGTATTAGTCTGTCCAATCCAAGACTTCAATGCTGAAGGGCCAGTGGATCTATGGTGGGGGTCAGCACAAAGGTCAAGACTTCAATGCTGAAGGGCCAATGGATCTATGCTGGGGGTCAGCACAAAGGTCAAGACTTCAATGCTGAAGGGCCAGTGGATCTATGGTGGGGGTCAGCACAAAGGTCAAGACTTCAATGCTGAAGGGCCAGTGGATCTATGGTGGGAGTCAGCACAAAGGTCAAGACTTCAATGCTGAAGGGCCAGTGGATCTATGGTGGGGGTCAGCACAAAGGTCAAGACTTCAATGCTGAAGGGCCAGTGGATCTATGGTGGGGGTCAGCACAAAGGTCAAGATTTCAATGCTGAAGGGCCAATGGATCTATGCTGGGGGTCAGCACAAAGGTCAAGACTTCAATGCTGAAGGGCCAGTGGATCTATGGTGGGGGTCAGCACAAAGGTCAAGACTTCAATGCTGAAGGGCCAGTGGATCTATGGTGGGGGTCAGCACAAAGGTCAAGACTTCAATGCTGAAGGGCCAATGGATCTATGCTGGGGGTCAGCACAAAGGTCAAGACTTCAATGCTGAAGGGCCAGTGGATCTATGGTGGGGGTCAGCACAAAGGTCAAGACTTCAATGCTGAAGGGCCAGTGGATCTATGGTGGGAGTCAGCACAAAGGTCAAGACTTCAATGCTGAAGGGCCAGTGGATCTATGGTGGGGGTCAGCACAAAGGTCAAGACTTCAATGCTGAAGGGCCAGTGGATCTATGGTGGGGGTCAGCACAAAGGTCAAGACTTCAATGCTGAAGGGCCAGTGGATCTATGGTGGGGGTCAGCACAAAGGTCAAGAAAACCCAAACTTGAAAGGGAGACAACGGATGACCAAGAAACTAGTGACGTGCTCAATTCATTTGTGAGGGATCTGTGAAGAACATGACAGCAGCTGCATTGCTGGTATTTTGTATACCAGCAATTGAGGGCGGACAAGTTTACTACCACTTAGGTTTCTAATAATTGTGTTAATTACTTATTGTAATAAAGCATTTGGAGAAAAAAAATGGTGTCACATTTTCATTATTAAGTTGATGTATAACTGTATAGTATCTTAATTATTTAAAATATAAGGTGACTAAAAATGGCAACCGTATTTTCAGTTTTGGCAACCAAAAGCTGATACTTTTAAAAGTTATCGTTGAGCCCTGCACGCACGTGCGCACACACACACACACACACACACACACACGCATACACACATACATGCACGCACACACACACTGAGAGCTGTTTATGTTGGTGCGGTGGCTCTGGTTGCGTCGGTGATTAGAAGATAAACTTCTGAAGAAAGAGGAAACATGATGTCACATAACACATACATTTAAAGATTCAACTCGGAGCAACAAAGAAAGTGCTCATATTTCCACCTGAAGCAAGTCAAACCATTGGAAGTGCTGTTGAATACGTAACCGGGCCTAAATTAAAGTGCTTTTTGAAATTATTTTAATTGCCAAGGTACAATCGAAACATCTCTAATTCTTGTGGACTTTATTCCCTCCAGTTCTCAGCATTACAGTACCCAGAATGCATTGCAGGTTGCAGGCCTGGTGGTCAGGGTTGTGTTAGCGCCTGTGGGTTTCTGATAAAAACGTTATCGACATCAGTAATAAGAAATAGGATGGTCGCAGTTCTCTCTTTTAAGGCCCCGCCCCTTTCTTAGAATACTGTCCAGGCCGACCAATCAGAGCGCTCACTGTGGTTTCCTGTGTGTGTGGTTTATTATTAATTCTGCAGAAGTCTATCTGTGGTTTTCTTCAACACATGTACTTTATATTCTACCCTTTTTTGTTTTGATCTCTTTTCTCCATTCCTTTTTCTCTTATATTGGTTCCTCTACTCCTGTGTCCTCTCTAATATCCCCTCATTGTCCCGCTTCCTTGTTTCCTTTCCTTTTTTCCCTCATTTTACCCCTTTCTTTTTTTCTTGAAAGACGGTTTTTCTCATCTCCTTTTCTTTCAACTCATTTCCTCTCGTGTCCTCTCCTATCGTTTCCTTTCTCGTCTCATTCCCTTGTTTCCTCTCTTAATCCCTCCCTTGTTTCCTCACCTTCTTTCTTTCTCTTTCCCATCTCATTGTCTTTTCCTCTCTCATTGTTTCCTCTCTTAATCCCTCCCTTGTTTCCTCACCTTCTTTCTTTCTCTTTTCTCGTCGCATTGTCTTTTCCTCTCTCCTTGTTTCCTCTCTTAACTCATCTCCTCTTCTTCCCTCCTTAATTCCACACTTTTCCTATTTTGTTTCCTCTCATTTTTCCTCTCCTGTCTTTCCTCCTATCGTTTCCTTTCTCGTCTCATTCCCTTGTTTCCGCTCTTAATCCCTCCCTTGTTTCCTCACCTTCTTTCTTTCTTTTTTCTCGTCTCATTGTCTTTTCTCATCTCTTCCTCTTCCCTCCTTAATTCCACACATTTCCTATTTAGTTTCCTCTCCTTTTCTTCCTGTCTCCTCACTTTGTCTTCTTTGTGTGTCACCTTGTTTCATCTCTTTATCTTTCCTTTTCTCCTCTACTTGTTTCCTTTTGTATCTTCTCGTCTTGTTTACTTTTTCGTGTCTCCTACTTTTTCTCAGTTCCTTTTTCTCCTCTACTTGTTTCCGCTGAGCTTTCCTCCATTGTTTCCTCTCCTTGTCTCCTCTCTTTTTTTTTATATCCCCCTTGTCTCCTCTATACGTTTCCTCTCATTTGCTATTTTGTTTCGTCTCTCTTCATTGTCTCTTCTCCTGGTCACCTTTGCATGTGTCCTTTCCCCTTACTTGTTTCCTTTGTTGTCTTCCTTCCTCATCACCTCTTCACGTCTCCTCTCTCTGTGTCAGTGGAAATGTGAACTGATGAACTTGATGACTCACACAGTCTGCAGGGATTTTCCCTCAGTTTATTTCTGAAAAACACCTGCAGTCTTCAATATTTCCATAATAATAATAATAACACACACACACACACACACACACACACACACACACACACACACACACACACACACACACACACACACACACACACACACACACACACACACACACACTCTGATAGCTATCGGAGATTCCTTCTGTTTCTACCACCTGCTGCTGCTCAACCATGTGTGTTAGTTTTGATATTGATAAGTGTGTGTTTGAGCTTTCTGTGTTTGAGCGTCTGTGTGTCGTCCATCGTTCAGCAGCTTTCACAACATCACACTGAATCTCACACACACACACACACACACACACACACACACACACACACACACACACACACACACACACACACACACACTGCTGATGAGAAAGAGGAAGCTGTCAGGGAGGTTCTGAGAATCTCTGTGGTAACAGACCATGTGACTTGCTGGAAATCAAACCAGAGCAATACTCATTTGCATATCCCAAAGTGTGTGTGTGTGTGTGTGTGTGTGTGCACGTGTGTGTGTGAGACATCCTTCTCCAAATTGACTGGCCTTGAGTAAGGTGTCTGTGCGACCTTAAACGTCTTCTGACTTCTCCTTTAGGACAAAGATGAACACATAGTCAGCATTATTGACATTATACCCTCACCGGCCACTTTATTCGGTACGCCTTGCTTGATGTACCGGATTGGACCCCCTTTTGCCTTCAGAACTGCTTTCATTCTTCGTGGCATAAACTCTTCAAGGTGCTGGAAACATTCCTCAGGGGATGTTGGTCCATATTGACAGGATAGCATCACACAGTTGCTGCAGATTAGTCTGTTGAACATCCATGAAGGGGTTCACGTGTTGTGGTTCAGAGATGGTCTTCTGCATACCTTGGTTCTAACGCGTGGTTATTTGAGTTACTCTATCATCTTGGACCAGTCTGGCCTTTCTCCTCTGACCTCTGGCATCAACAAGGCATTTTTTAGAACTGCTCACTGGATATTCTCCCTTCTTCAGACCACTCTCTGTAAACCCGGGGATGGTTCTGCGTGAAAATGCCAGTAGATCAGCGGTTTCTGAAATACTCCAGCACCAACAACCATGCCACGTTCAAAGTCTCTTAAATCCACTTTCTTCCTCGTTCTGATGCTCTGTCTGAACTTCACCACGTCGTCTTCACCATGTGCCTAAATGCATTGAGTTGCTGCCATGTGATTGGCTGATTAGATATAGAACAGGTGTACCTAATAAAGTGGCCAGTCAGTGTAGAATACAGACAGATAGTACACATGTAAGTGTCAATAAAACTATATTTATCTACATCAGGGCTCTCCAACACGTCGATCGCGAGCTACCGGTAGCTCGTGGGCAGCTTTTCAGTAGCTCGCCGCTCGATTATCGATTATAGCATAGTAACGTTGCTTCTTGATTTTTTCGGCCACGGCCGGACAATAAAGTGTTTTTATTTTAGAATTGTTTCTGTCACACAAATATAAAATTGGTCCGTGACGCAGAGATCAAGGAGCAGATGTGACAGCAGCACAGCGGACACCATACACTGGAGCAGTCTGCTTTCTCCAGCAACACCAGTCAGAACCGAACAGCAGAATGACCCGCTCTGAATCAGTCCGTGTCGCTGCGGCTCAGAGACACACAGGGAGGGATTTGTGTTTTTGAAAAACACTCGTTATCGTCATGTCAGGTTTTTGGTGGATTAATCAAGTCTTGGATTGCAGAGTATGAATGTCCTCTTGCTATTTTCAGTTGATAAATACTTGTGTAAAGTTTGTGAAGGCAGGAGGAAAAGCTTCGCGATCACCGTCTCCTCTCCGTTCCTCCTAACCCCGCCCCCTCCTGAAAATAATGAGTGACAGGCTGACTAGTGACCCGATAGAAACTTTATTATTCACTTAATCACTGATTGAGATGATGAAGCTAACTTAGTCTCATACATTCATGGGATTCATGTAACAGTAAGACAAGACAATGTAATGTGTGCACCCACATGCAGTATTTTTGTTTTTATAATGCTGTTGTAAATACTCCTGTTGTCTGCTGTGTTCAGACTCAAGTCATGTGTGTGATGCCTCATTCAGGACATTCAGTGTCCTTTTTTTAACAGAAGACCGTTGCTAGAAGCTGCAGCTAGACTGCAGAAGCATTAGTTTTTCGTTTTTGAGGATGGAACAACTTCACACACAGATATAGGGAGGCTAGAGCTATACAATTGATTTATTATGGTTTATAATTTAATGTCAAGACGAAGAAGAAGAAGAAAAAGATGGCTGAACTGTTCAGTGTCAATCCTGTGGAGATGGAGGTTATAAATCTCCAAAATCATGTTCAGCTGAAGTCTCAGCAAAACTCACAACAGTTCTGGAGCCTTGTAGACCCAGAAAACTATAAGAACATTCACCAAGCAGCACTGAACATGTCTGCTTTATTTGGCTCTACTTTGTGAAGCAGTTTTTTCTGGCATGAATGAAATCTAAATACAGAACAAGACTGACTGATGAACATGTAAATGACTCTATTAGAGTGAACCTAAGTGGGTCCAGCAGACCCCTCTATGGTGGGCTCCATGCAGCGCCAGTCATCTCACTAACTGTGAAAAAGAGTGAATGCACTTATTTTACACGTGCCATAAGATGCTTGCAAGGTGGTGATTAAGGCGAGGTATTTACTATGTGGGCCAGAATAAGAAGTGAAAACATTGTATTTTTCTCTTGGACATTTATGTGAATCTTCAGTGATGTATTTACTATGTTGTCCATATTAATATGTGAGAAATTGTCATTTTCTTGGACCTTGATGTGAAGTTAAGATTTTAGATAAGCTTTAGTTATTGCAATTTCACACGTGTACAAAAGTAGCTTAATTCAACTGATGAGTGCTATGTGAATAAATGTAAGCGATGTGACGCAAGTAGCTCTTGGCCACTTTCATTTTTTCAAAGTAGCTCTCAGGTGGAGAAAGGTTGGAGACCCCTGATCTACATATATGACCTTATTTCTTATCATTGTGTCAAATGTTCTTCCTGATGTCCAGATTTGAAATGTTAAAAATGCAGATTTTATAATCTTTCCTGAGAGTTTACCGTCTATTTGATAGTTATCATTCCTCCTGTTGCAAACTCAAAAAATGCACTTAAGGAATTGAATTTATCTCGATCCATACAATATATCCAATCTAATCTATCTATAAGTAACACCATTTTAAGTACACAGATATACAGGACACATGCACACTATACCGCTACTATCCAGGATATGTTTTTACCGCTGAAAACATTGTTTGTTAAACTTATAAAAAGATTTACGAGTATCGTGTCCCTTTCTGTGTTCCAGCTGATCAGGTGTATGGAGATCAGGACATGCATGAAGTGGTCAGGAAACACTGTATGGACTACCTGGTGAGTCTCTCTCTAAACTCTGAGCATTAAAACATCTTTCTCCTCCCGTCTGTGTTTAATAAAGCTGCTTTTCCTTCCAGATGAAGAACGCAGACTATTTCTCCAACTACGTGACGGAGGACTTCACCACATACATCAACAGGAAGAGGAAAAACAACTGCCACGGCAACCACATTGAGATGCAGGCGATGGCGGAGATGTACAACAGACCGGTGGAGGTTTACCAGGACGGCACAGGTGAGTTCCTCCAAAGGCTGCTGATCAATTGTTTGATAAAGTGGTGCAGTGATGTTTTTTGTAGGCCGGAAGTTACAGTGGATTTTTCCATTAGTTTTCTGAATATTGCAGGAAATAAATCTCTGCTGCAAACAAACGTTTATGATACTTACATGTTTTGTTCAGCAGATGTTGTCGACATATTAACACCACTTTATGATTTTTGAAGTAAAAAGGTAACGTTAGGCTATAAAGGAACTACAGCACGGTCACAAGACTTCACGTCACCACCGCTAAGTTAAAGGCGGTTAAAGTTGGGCTATAAAGGAACTACAGCACGGTCACAAGACTTCACGTCACCACCGCTAAGCTAAAGGCGGCTAATGTTGGGCTATAAAGGAACTAGTGCACGGTCACATGACTTCACGTCACCACCGCTAAGCTAAAGGCGGCTAATGTTGAGCTATAAAGGAACTACAGCACGGTCACATGACTTCACGTCACCACCGCTAAGCTAAAGGTGGCTAATGTTGGGCTATAAAGGAACTAGTGCACGGTCACATGACTTCACGTCACCACCGCTAAGCTAAAGGCGGCTAATGTTGAGCTATAAAGGAACTACAGCACGGTCACAAGACTTCACGTCACCACCGCTAAGTTAAAGGCGGTTAAAGTTGGGACTATTAAGGAACTACAGCACGGTCACAAGACTTCACGTCACCACCGCTAAGCTAAAGGCGGCTAATGTTGGGCTATAAAGGAACTAGTGCACGGTCACATGACTTCACGTCACCACCGCTAAGCTAAAGGCGGCTAATGTTGAGCTATAAAGGAACTACAGCACGGTCACATGACTTCACGTCACCACCGCTAAGCTAAAGGTGGCTAATGTTGGGCTATAAAGGAACTAGTGCACGGTCACATGACTTCACGTCACCACCGCTAAGCTAAAGGCGGCTAATGTTGAGCTATAAAGGAACTACTGCACGGTCACATGACTTCACGTCACCACCGCTAAGCTAAGGGTGGCTAATGTTGGGCTATAAAGGAACTACAGCACGGTCACATGACTTCACGTCACCACCGCTAAGCTAAAGGAGGCTAATGTTGGGCTATAAAGGAACTACAGCACATACTCTATTGCCTTTTTTTATCTCGTCCAATTGTTACTTTTTCTGAGCTTGTCTTCTTATCATACCGTTTTGCCTATTACGTATATATCTTGCCTGTAGTAATACAAAAAAAAAAACAACCTCCAGATCTGTCGCCAACCGCCAATCACATCTCACCAACCTAAACCCTCCCCTCTTTCTGCCACAGAGCCAATCAACACGTTCCACGGTATCCACCAGAACAACGACGAGCCAATCAGAGTCAGCTACCATCGCAACATCCACTACAACTCGGTGGTGAACCCCAACAAGGCCACCATTGGGGTCGGGCTGGGCCTGCCCGCCTTCAAACCCGGGGTACCAACACCTGACATATTTAAAAAACATAAAACTGTGGGGGATGGGGATTATACGACATAGTATAGAGACATTCAGGTGTTATAACAACAGGAAGTTAGTTGTTGTAGTTTGCCTGCTGATTGGAGGAAGTCTGATTTGTATAGAATAGTGTTTTCATAAGACTTGAATTCTTTACTTCGACACAATGCCTGTGAAAATCTTAATATTTGATACCATTTTACCTCAGGGACAAATTTGACACAACACTGAACATAGAATTTAAGTAACAAATGTACATTTAAATTCAAAATTAAGGGGGTTTCTGTGTAAGTTATTTCTCCAGTTCCCATCCCCAAAGCATCATGGGAACTGTAGTTGATGAAGTTGAACATGACAAAAAAAACTTTGGATTTGAATTGAATACAGTGCCTGGGGTTGCAGTCATTCAAACATATTGACCACTTGTTAGCCACGACAGGTGTGTTTGTGTGTGTGTTCGTGTATTAACTGACAGAGGAATCCCCTCCTCTGCCTCCCTCCCTCCGCCCTCCCTCTCCTCAGTACGCCGAGCAGACGCTGATGAAGTCGGCCATCAAGACGTCGGAGGAGTCGTGGATCGAGCAGCAGATGTTGGAGGACAAGAAGCGAGCGACGGACTGGGAGGCGACCAACGAGGCCATCGAGGAGCAGGTGGCCCGCGAGTCCTACCTGCAGTGGCTACAGGACCAGGAGAAGCAGGCGAGACAGGTACAAAACTGGTTTCTCCCGATGTGTAGAGCGTCATCTGAGCAGTACACTGAACTTTATCTGCAGGACTGTAACCAATGCTTCTGCGTGGGGAGGAGAGAGGTTAGGAAAAGCTTTATAAACAAGTATGATGACTTAAAAACAAGGAAACATTCACCAGAGTGCACCGCTAACAACGATAATGACGTACTTTTATAGGTTAACTTTAGATTAGGATCGCAAGAGCCAAAAACGAGCTGCAGATAAATACATTTGTAAAGTGGTGCAGTGATGAGGTGTTATTGTAGTCCCACCCTGAAGTTAGCATTTAACAAACAAAAACACATTCAGAAAACTATTGACAACGAGACGAGGGAACAGGAAATGCTGACTCATTTCAGAATGTTAGGACTCATTCCTGCCCCCCATCTGCAGGGCTGTAACTAATGCTTCTGTGTAGAGAGGAGAGAGGTTATCAAAGCTTAATACACTTTTTTTATTTTTTTATTTAACCAGATAAAAGCATTGAGATAGAATCTCATTTGCGATGCTGACCTGGCCAAGAAGGCAGCAACGTTACACATAACACAAACATATAAAATGCAGAGAACATAACTAAGAAAACAAAAGAGGAAAAAGCAGTCACT
The DNA here is from genome assembly GCA_028583405.1 of Pogonophryne albipinna. Classification (NCBI taxonomy): domain Eukaryota; kingdom Metazoa; phylum Chordata; class Actinopteri; order Perciformes; family Artedidraconidae; genus Pogonophryne; species Pogonophryne albipinna. The sequence goes on from JAPTMU010000051.1 coordinate 660,035, forward strand.
ACATTGAGCACATTAGGACAGTAAGAAAGGCACTACTTATTACTGCAAGAGCAGCTGGTGGTAAGGACCTCAGACAACTTCAACTTAAAACATGCTATTGAGACAAGTGCCCTCAGTTTGAGGCGTGATTGAAGGTCATTCCAAGACCAAGGACCATAATAAAAAAGACTCCTTTTCCCAGCCTCAGTCCGCACGGCAGGAACCTGGAACCGTATCCAGGCAACAAGTAGAATAACCAAAAACAAGATGATGACATACTTTTATAGGTCAACTAGAAATTAGGATCCGGGGTCTCCTTCAAAATACAATTATTACGAGCCAAAAACTAGCTGCAGAACTGATAACTTCTAAGCCCGCCCAGAAGACACATTCAGAAAACCATTGACAACGAGACGAGGGAACAGGAAATGCTGACTCATTCCAGAATGTTAGGACTTATTCCTGCCCCCCTCTATAAGTTGTTGAATTACATTATCGTTGATGTTTTCCTGGTTTTCAGCCCCGTAAAGCCACGGCGACCTGCAGCTCGGCGACGGCAGCCGCCTCCAGCGGACCGGACGACTGGAGCGCCCGGTCGCCGCGGCAACGCGACTCCGACCCCTCCCACTCCCGCTCTCACGTCGAATTCCCGACCCCCCCCACGTCGACCAACAACAACAACAAACCCCCCTCCCCCGCCGGGGCCGCCCTCATCCTGAGCAAACCCCCCTCCCCCTGCGCGCCAGGTAACACACATACACACATACACACATACACACACACACACATACACACACACACACACACACACTCTCACACAGAGTTGTAGTTATACCTTGGTGAGGACCGTCATTAACAGAACATAGCCCTGAACGTTCTTGTTCTTTATTAGGACCCCCATTAGCACTAGCATGAGCATTGGCTATTCTGAAACTATTGCTGCATGTGGAGCTTTAGCTAAAGTACTTAAGTGTGTGTGTGCGTGTGTGTGAAGGTCCCAGTAATCAGAGTCGTCATCAATTGGAGTACAGAGCCATCATGCAGGAGATGTCACCTACAGCGTTTGGTAAGATTTATATCTACCATCTTATAATTTAAATTGTGGTTGATGCTCCACGGCTTGATGGTGTGTGAGTGTGAAAAATAATATAGGCGCTTTCACACCGGAGTAGTTTTCCCCGTACTTTTCCCGTTTAGTTCCGATAGTTCATGAGAACTTTTACCCCCTTTTCAGTCCCTGCTAGAGAGGTGGTACTTTCCTGGGGAGAAAAAAGTTCCAATTTCTGATTGGCTGGGCGAATTGCAAACCACGCCCCGTAAAACTCAGAAACGTTTTTTGAAGCCGCCATTGTATTTGCTGGCATTAGCATTATTAGCATTAGCCCCGCGCACCAACGGAGAGAGACTAACTTATGGCAACACAAAAGAAAACATGGGAGCGGTGGAGATGAGGAGGTGTCGGCGTTCTGGCGATTTACTCGGAAGGCTTCAGTAGAAGCTGCTGGGAGTCCCAGCAGCTTCTACTGAAGCCAGTCCCCAACTCCGGGGACTTCCGGCCGGGGACTTCGGGCGGCAGTACACGCCGTGAAGTTGTTTGCGGCCTGCCAGTAAACCCAAAGCAGAAGAAGAAGAAGAAGAAGTGACGTCAGCGGCTTCATTTGCCTAATCTTCCCTCAGGGAACTTATTCCAGTGTGAACGCGATCGGCTCTTTAGTTCCATGGGGGAACTAAGTGCTGGGAACTAAGTGCTGGCACTAAGTACGGCAAAGTACTTGGTGTGAAAGCGGCTTATGTTATATTTTATTACACAGCTTAGTTGAATGCCTGAATCTTATTGGTTGATTTGGACATATCGGAGGTTGTTAATACTCAATAACACACTGCTGCTAAGCAACATAATGACCGTTGCTACAGAGGATTAAGGGGGTTATTTTTTCATTAATGACCGCCTCGCTGCACATTATCCCTGACTTATATCATATTATACTTCTTGTAAAGTGCAAAGACTTCTTTAGTTTTAGATGCAAATGATGCTTATATTGATAAGGCCTCATAGCTTTAATTATTTAGTAAAGTAATTAATATATTTTCACTACTTATGTACTTATATGGATTTTAGGAAGACAACCAATTATTTTTGTGAGGACTTCTTAAATCTTTATTTAAGTGAATTTGGCTTCTGAATTGAAGTGTTTACAGGATTTTTAAATGTAGTTTAACTTTAATACATTTGTTACAAATATTTAACCCCTATTTTAAACATTTTTATAAAGGTGTATGTATAAAGTATATCCGTGAATATTTGAGGTGACGGTTGGTCACATTTTTCTCCTCGACATTGAGGGATTATTAAGAGAGTACATTGAGATCCAGAGTATCGATGCTTAGATTTATGGCTATTCTTAAAAGGCTATATCTGGATGCCGTTTACTTACCAATGTGTGTATAGAGAAAGTTAGAGGTGTTTGCTTTAAAGAAACTTGACCTGAAAACAAAATGTACCTGCTATTAAAACTTGAAACGACATCAAATAGTGAACAACAATGCTGCTGCTATGTTCCTGCAGTGTGCTGCTGTTTCTACTATCAACAAAGCTGCTGTCACTGTCTTTGTGTTGTTTACAATCTCATCAACAGGAAGCAGCAGTGTGGGTGTGTGTGTGTGTGTGTGTGTGTGTGAAGTTATCAGAGGTGAAGCAGTGTGATAGTTTCAGTATCGTCTTTTATCAGATGTTTTTCAGCACAGTTTTGAACACTGAAGTATTTTTTTATCAGAGGACAGAACAGTTTTTGATGTCTCTGTCCGTTTCATCTTTGATTTGTGTTCAGGACGTGTTATCAGTGACCACTCTGCGTTACTCAGGACTTTTCTCTCAGCAGGAGTCCGAATCATATCAGAATAATGAACTGTATTCATGCAATGTTGTTGTTTTTATAAAAAAACAACAACATTGTATGGTGGGTTGACCACTGTTTGAATTGTATTTGTTTTATTCCATTTTCTGTGTACGATTTTCTTCTTATTGTATTCTGCAAAGTGTGTGTGTGTGTGTGTGTGTGTGTGTGTGTGTGTGTGTGTGTGTGTGTGTGTGTGTGTGTGTGTGTGTGTGTGTGTGTGTGTGTGTGTGTGTGTGTGTGTGTGTGTGTGTGTGTGTGTGTGTGTGTGTGTGTGTGTGTGTGTGTGTGTGTGTGTGTGTGTGTGTGTGTGTGTGTGTGTGTGTGTGTGTGTGTGTGTGTGTGTGTGTGTGTGTGTCCTTATGAGCAGTTGGCTTCTTATGAGCCGATGTGTGTATGTTAGCTTGTGTTGTATTTGCAGTAGACGTGTTTTAAGTGGCCGTTAACACTTTAAAAGTGATATAATAATAATGTGAATTTACAATTTAGCAATAATAATACATTTTATGAATCAAGCGCTTTATCAGGTGCTCAAAGACGACTAACAGAGGTAAACAATAAGATAAAAGTCCAATTTAAAATCGAGCAATAAAACAACATTTATCACAGGGACACAGCATTAATCCCACATTTAAACCTAGTACGCCTCTTCCTGTGTGTGTGTGTGTGTGTGTGTGTGTAACCATTTGTTTTGTGTGTGTGTGTGTCAGGTCTGACGGACTGGGAGGACGATGAGATCCTGGCGTCGGTGCTGGCCGTCTCTCAGCAGGAGTACATGGACAGCATGAAACACCAGAGCACCTCCGCCATGCACCGAGAGCGAGAGCCGTCACCGGACAGCAGCTGATCGCCGGCCGACACACAACCCCCCCACACACACACAACACAACGATGACCTTTGACCTCCCCACCTTACCCCCCTTCCCCCTCCACCTCACCTCTGTCCCACAGAAGGAGATCGACCAGGGAAAAAAAATAAAACATCAATCGAAGAAATTCACACTTTGTTATTTTCTGCAGACTTTTCAACTCATCCGTTCATCACTCGTCTCCTCTTTCATTCCCTCCTTTCCTACCTGTCTCTGCCACCCCCCTCTCCCCCCCACTCCTCAGATGGAGCTCGGTCTTAATGCTATACTGGGATCATTTGAGATTCACAGACATCATTGGTTGAAATTTTAATATTTTAGTTTTTGGTGTCGACAGTTGTTTGGCTGTTAGCTCAGCGGCTACCATTGTCATTGGTTTCGATGAAGAATGCTCTTCAGAAAAGGAGCTACGTTAGCGTGCGAGCTATCACCCGAAGTCTTACTCTGGTCTAAAGCTAGTCTCTGCTAACAAACCGTCTTGCTGTTAGCGTAGCGTTCAGGACTTCACGGTCTGTAGCGTCTCCTCTCTCTCTCTCTCTCTCTCTCTCGCTCCTGGTTATATTCCTCCTCTTCCTCCTCAACACCATCTTCATCATCATCGGACTTATTTAGCTGCATGTTTAATCGACCACGACCAATATCATCATAGAGAAAAAAGCTACAAATAAATTTAAAAAAAGGAGATAAAAAAATGTGAGAATTGTCATACTTATCCTCTTAATGATTGATTATTATTGTTGTTATTATTAATAATATAAGTTTGTTTTATTTTATTTTATCGTTTGGGATGAAAATACCTTTTTTTCTTGGAATAAAAAGAGGAAAATGTTTCTGAAAAAAATGTCTGGGAGGTTTTATTGTCTGCACTCAAACACTGAGGTTTCTTTCAATTGAAATTGTCCTAACTGTTAAGGAAATCCCCTTAGTGTTTAGTGTACAGAAAATAAATCAATATGTATTATAATAAAGCATTCAAAGTGCAGTAAGAGCAGACTAAAGTATTTCAATCAGCAGAGACGGTTCTGATGTAAGAATACATATTTGTTTCCAGGAATACACAAATGAATGTAATGGAGTTTTGGCGAGTAGGCCCCCGGGGGTCTAGACACTGGTGGTGGTGAATGGATGGTTGGGGTCGGTCTGAAGGGGAGTGGCTTAGCTTGACCCTGGTGGTGGTGAATGGATAGTTGGTTCGGTCTGAAGGGGAGTGGCTTAGCTTGACCCTGGTGGTGGTGAATGGATGGTTGGGTCGGTCTGAAGGGGAGGGGCTTAGCTTGACCCTGGTGGTGGTGAATGGATAGTTGGTTCGGTCTGAAGGGGAGTGGCTTAGTTTGACCCTGGTGGTGGTGAATGGATAGTTGGGTCGGTCTGAAGGGGAGTGGCTTAGCTTGACCCTGGTGGTGGTGAATGGATAGTTGAGGTCGGTCTTAAGGGGAGGGGCTTAGCTTGACCCTGGTGGTGGTGAATGGATGGTTGGGGTCGGTCTGAAGGGGAGTGGCTTAGCTTGACCCTGGTGGTGGTGAATGGATGGTTGGGTTCGGTCTGAAGGGGAGTGGCTTAGCTTGACCCTGGTGGTAGTGTATGGATGGTTGGGTTCGGTCTGAAGGGGAGGGGCTTAGCTTGACCCTGGTGGTGGTGGTGAATGGATGGTTGGGTCGGTCTGAAGGGGAGGGGCTTAGCTTGACCCTGGTGGTGGTGGTGAATGGATAGTTGGGTTTGGTCTGAAGGGGAGTGGCTTAGCTTGACCCTGGTGGTGGTGAATGGATGGTTGGGTTCGGTCTGAAGGGGAGTGGCTTAGCTTGACCCTGGTGGTGGTGAATGGATGGTTGGGTCGGTCTGAAGGGGAGGGGCTTAGCTTGACCCTGGTGGTGGTGAATGGATAGTTGGGTCGGTCTGAAGGGGAGGGGCTTAGCTTGACCCTGGTGGTGGTGAATGGATAGTTGGGGTCGGTCTTAAGGGGAGTGGCTTAGCTTGACCCTGGTGGTGGTGAATGGATGGTTGGGTCGGTCTGAAGGGGAGGGGCTTAGCTTGACCCTGGTGGTGGTGGTGAATGGATGGTTGGGTCGGTCTGAAGGGGAGGGGCTTAGCTTGACCCTGGTGGTGGTGGTGGTGAATGGATAGTTGGGTTTGGTCTGAAGGGGAGGGGCTTAGCTTGACCCTGGTGGTGGTGGTGAATGGATAGTTGGGTTCGGTCTGAAGGGGAGTGGCTTAGCTTGACCCTGGTGGTGGTGGTGAATGGATAGTTGGGTTTGGTCTGAAGGGGAGGGGCTTAGCTTGACCCTGGTGGTGGTGGTGGTGAATGGATAGTTGGGTTTGGTCTGAAGGGGAGGGGCTTAGCTTGACCCTGGTGGTGGTGGTGAATGGATAGTTGGGTTCGGTCTGAAGGGGAGTGGCTTAGCTTGACCCTGGTGGTGGTGGTGAATGGATAGTTGGGTTTGGTCTGAAGGGGAGGGGCTTAGCTTGACCCTGGTGGTGGTGGTGAATGGATAGTTGGGTTCGGTCTGAAGGGGAGTGGCTTAGCTTGACCCTGGTGGTGGTGGTGAATGGATAGTTGGGTTTGGTCTGAAGGGGAGGGGCTTAGCTTGACCCTGGTGGTGGTGGTGAATGGATAGTTGGGTTTGGTCTGAAGGGGAGTGGCTTAGCTTGACCCTGGTGGTGGTGGTGAATGGATGGTTGGGTCGGTCTGAAGGGTAGGGGCTTAGCTTGACCCTGGTGGTGGTGGTGGTGAATGGATAGTTGGGTTTGGTCTGAAGGGGAGGGGCTTAGCTTGACCCTGGTGGTGGTGGTGGTGAATGGATAGTTGGGTTCGGTCTGAAGGGGAGTGGCTTAGCTTGACCCTGGTGGTGGTGAATGGATAGTTGGGGTCGGTCTGAAGGGGAGTGGCTTAGCTTGACCCTGGTGGTGGTGAATGGATAGTTGGGGTCGGTCTTAAGGGGAGTGGCTTAGCTTGACCCTGGTGGTAGTGTATGGATGGTTGGGTTCGGTCTTAAGGGGAGTGGCTTAGCTTGACCCTGGTGGTGTTTAATGGATTGTTGGGGTCGGTCTGAAGGGGAGTGGCTTAGCTTGACCCTGGTGGTGGGAATGGATTGTTGGGGTCGGTCTGAAGGGGAGTGGCTTAGCTTGAGCCTGGATTCAGAGGGACAGGAGGTGAAAACCTGAAATGACAGCTGTCAGAGGGGAGAGCAGATTGAAAAGGTTTAGCGGAGCGCTGTGATAGGCTTGTGAGAATAGACCGATTGGTTAAGCTGGGGAGTGACGCCCCCGATCACTTATTGAGAGGAGAGAGAGTTACATGGACATAGTAATATGAAAGAGAAAAGACGGTCTTCCCGGTTGAACTTGCGCTGAGCTTCATTTCAATGTGTTGTGTTTTCATTGATTCCTAAAATCTCGAGGTCACGCATACTCAATAAATACAAATAGCAAATGTCTTCACACCGTTTCTGTTTGTATCGTAAGCAACATAGAAATAATGTTTTGAATTCACAATCCAAAGCAGGGGGGAAAGTAAATGACAGCATAAATATGTGGCTTATATTCTGAGGAAAACCTATGAGTGAAAATGTGTCCTCAACATAAAGATATGAGGTTAAAACATTGTAGTTTATCAGAGTTTGTGCTGCTGTAACACATGATTTAAGGCACAAGGAGTATTGATTTCCATAGTTACTGTATATACCTACACATATACCTATATATACAGTATATTATATACAGTATATTATATACAGTATATATAACATTTTCGTGTTCAAACACTTTGAAAAACAGATCATGTCAACACTGTTTAAATGAAAGTTCGCCTGTTAGTTTCTTACATTAAGGCAATTGTTTTTCTATTACCATTTTTTTCCTGATATTGTATGTTTAAAATACAGATGTGGTTTTACTTACTTAATTATTTCCTCATTTGCAAACCATTTCCAGTACAGCAACCAAAACATAAAGCAGGTTTTATAATTATTCTCAGAGGTAAATATTTGACTCTTGATCTGACAGTTTTGAATGTTTGTGTCTTTAAAAAGCCTGGATTAATGCATCGTCACAAAGCTGACTTTTTAGAGATATGAGAGACTCATGATGATTTGATAGAATGTGAATACATTACATTTGAAAATAAACAGCTGCAGCAGTAACATGCAACATACTGCAGCAGTAATACTAATTCAGAAAGGTCATGTCATAGTGAAACATTGATAGGGAACTTTTAACAGCAGCACAATCAAGTTTCACTTTAAGTCTTGCACACTTTTTACTGTAAGTTATTTTTTGAATGCAGGACTTATACTTCTATTCTTTACTGTGGTTTTAGTAGGCCAACATCTTCTAAAGAAAACGACCTAAATACAGTACTTCAGTCAGGTGTTTTGTGACACTTCTTTTTGCGAGGAACACGAAACACATCTGATACTAATTTATTTATAAAGTTGTTTTAAGTGTGTGTGTGTGTGTGTGTGTGTGTGTGTGTGTGTGTGTGTGTGTGTGTGTGTGTGTGTGTGTGTGCGTGTGTGCGTGTGTGTGTTTAGGAGAAACCGTCGTCTTGTTTCCCCTCAGCACCAGCGCGCGCCGCTCTTGAATTCTACGAATTCCTAAGGCGGGATTTTAATATTCATTAGGTTGAGTCAGAAACCGCAACTTGAATCTGATTGGCGGAACGGTTCAAAACATTGGGCACACGTCTCGGCGCTGATTGGACAGGAAGTGGGGAAGTGGGCGTGAACACGGGTATAAATACGGAACAAAACAGTTATGTGCGAATCTTTCAAGAGGACTTTAATAGTAATTTTTGCTGAAATTGTATAAAAAACGTAACGCGGGAAATACAGACTTCAAGAGGAATTCAAACAACAACATCATGGATTCGATCAGCTTTTACTAACCGAAAACTTCCAGAAAATGTTGCAGAAAAGAGCTACGGAGCTGATTTTAGAGGACGACGTCGGAGGGAAAAACGGTAAGAAAATAAAACAAAAGCAACATGTTTTGTGGGTAATTTAAGCAGTCGTTTAGTTGACTAAAAGTACTAATAGCACACTGTAAAAATACTCAATTAAGAATACAAGTACTGCATCGACAATGGTACTTAAGTTAAAGTATTTAAGTTAGATTAGGAACATTTACTTAAAGTATTAGGAGTACAATAAGTCACTAAAAATAATATTTTAAAGCAAAAGCAGCTAATTTTCTCCTTTTAAGAAGCTTGAACTATGACCAAAACTTCAAAGTTGCTGCAAATGAATTTCCTGTTTACTCACTCGTGGTTTTAGCTACTTAAATCTAATGTTGGATGGTTTGATCTATAGAAATTAATGTTATTTTCAAAGTTTTTTCCATATATTATGTGTCAAGTAACTAGTAAATAAACAAGAAGAAAAAGTGCATACTCCAAAATGTAGTAGAGTAAAACTATAACGTAGTTTACCATTTAAATACAGAAGTAAAGTACATCAAATATGTACTTAGTTACTTTCCTACAAAAAAGGTAGGTTAAAAGTGATCCCTGTCACTTTTTGAGTTGAGTTTGACCTCACATGAACTCTACATACTATCTTGTCTATTAACTCATTTTAATTATACTTTAATTAGCTTTTCCCGATGTTTTATAGACTTTAAAATGATTAAAAATGAGATTAAATTAAGAATAATAACGATTTGTTTCCCCCCCTTCAAAATCCGGATTAACGTTCTGTTGTCATAACGAGTTTGAAATTAACGGTTATACTTGTACGTCTAATTTGTTTGTGTTTAATTTGAAAATGGTAACTTTAAAAGTATTTTTTGTAACCAAATGTGACTCTGTGTGAACTGAAACTGACATTAAGGCTTTAAATGTCAAATGTAGTTTTTCCAATGATATTTTTTATATATTATTAAACACTCAAACATCAGTTACCACACAACAAACAACTATAATCCACCTCAGTGACAAATATCTAATACTATGGCCAAATATTTGACACATACAAGGCCTTTTTACTATGTTTGCATTGCACACATACAGCTGTGAGCAAGGACAGAGCATCTGGGTTAAATCAAGTAAATACAAGACATGACCAAGGTGTTAAGAAATAAACAATGACATTCACAGGATGATTATATAGTCAAAGGTATTACAAATGTCCCTTTTTGTCCCATTAGCTCAAAATATTCAGTTGACTTTGACAGAAACCCAAGAATAACAGGACATTCCTCACATTTTACTGCACAAATATACTTTAATGCAGGACTTTCCCTTGTCTGAATACTTTTTCCAGTTTGTCAGGTGTTTCCTTTTGTCTTCAAGCACTCTATGCTCATTACATACTGACATTCCTCAGCTGAGATAAGCTGTGGCATGAAAAGCTTTTCCTGGCACTACAAAATATTTCCTTCTTCAATATTTACTATTTATTTCAGGTTGCAAACCATACCTAACTATCTAAATGATCCACTGACCTTCCTGAGCTTCCTGACATCTCACTTACTTTATTGTCATTATTTGTCCTTTAGAAATGGCTAAATGAATCCAAGTTTAGATGGAATACATCCAGACACAATGGTCAGGATGTGTCTGTGTCGTCGCCTGATGTTTTAAAGGCTTACCTGTGTTTGTGGACTGACGTTCTGTGTTCTCTGTCTTCAGTGAAGGAACCGTTCTGCAGTCAGTACCGCTGCGGTCCTCTGCTCGGCAGCGGGGGGTTCGGTTCTGTGTTTTCGGGCCAGAGGCTTTCTGATGGACTGCAGGTCAGACTGCACACCTTCAAACACACTTTTATCTCTGCAGATGTCTCTATTCTTTATTTATGTATCTTTCACTTTTGCTTTGGTTTCTTATGTGAATCCTGTGATATCAAAATGTTGTTATTGTTCTAACGTTACTACTTCAATTACTGCCACTGCAAATCTAAACTCATGTTCTCCCTTTGTGTCCCTCCAGGTTGCCATTAAACAGATTTCCAGTGACAGGGTTCAGCAGTGGGCCAGACTGGTGAGTGACGAACCTATTCTTTTCTGCAGAATGTCAGAAGACATCAAAGATCCAGGATCTGTCTGTCTTGTGTTATCTGACCTAGAACCCAAAACTCAGATACATTCAGTTTACTGAGTTAAAAACGTTCTTTTTTCTTTTTCTAAAACCTAATTTGACTCTGTTATTAAGTTACAGTCAAATCACAATTTAAAAACGTGTGATTTTTTTGGTATTAAAGTGGATTAAGCCATTTGTAAACAATGGACCTAAAGGTGTAAACAGACCTTGGGTCAGCTCTGCCCTCTGCTGGACTGACAGGTGAACTGCACCTGTAGGTGGGGCAGCCCCCCCTGTGATGTCACGGTTCAGTAAATGATGCTGTAGGAGTTCCCCCTCAGTGACAGCTAATTTGGTATTCTTTAGAACTCAGGACACCCCCCACCACACCACAACACAAAACATCTGTTACTCCTGCAGACAACGATTCAGGGCAAAAAACCCATAAGGCCAAAAAACCAAAGTGGAGTTTCTGTGAGAATAAATAAAAGAGAATAACCTACATGAGTCATACTGCTTGTATTATAACATGTAGGCCTATGTACTTTTTTATGACTCAATTGTTAAAAATATTCTGTCTATTTATCAATCCACACACCCTAATTGTTATGCTACATTTTTGTCTGTAAATACACATTGTTATCCAGTGAGGACGTGTCTCATGTTTATAATCCCCCCCCTCAGCCCGGAGAGGCGGCTCCTGTTCCCATGGAGATCGCTCTGCTGCAGCAGCTGTCGGAGGTCGGAGGTCACGGGGCGGTGGTCCGCATGCTGGACTGGTTCTGTGTGGAGGGGCGGGGCTTCCTGCTGGTGCTGGAGCGCCCCCCCCCACTGCCAGGATCTGTTCGACTTCATCACGGAGAGAGGAGCGCTCTCTGAACGCCTCGCACTCAGGTGTGTAATCTTTAACATATCAATGGTTTTATTGTCATAAACACAGAAGCCCGTTTCCACCCAAGAAAATACAAATGTACCCTTTAAGTCAAAATGATGGCTTACTATCTCATAATAATGACTAACAATCTCAACATTAGGAATTACTATCACATTATTTTGACTTATTCATCTCATTAATATGACTTACTATCTCTAAATGATGAAATGAGCTTCCATCCAAATACTGAGATAGTAAGTCACTGTTGAACTAGTTCTGACTGACTAGTTCTGACTAACTAGTTCTGACTGACTAGTTCTGACTGACTAGTTCTGACTGACTAGTTCTGACTGACTAGTTCTGACTAACTATCTCAACATTATCAACTGGTATCTCATTGTTTGACTTCAGTCACTGGTGTGTAGGGGAAACAAGATGACGGTTTCCCCTACACACACACACACACACACACACACACACACACTTTAAGTGCACCCATTCACTTAAAACAACTTTATAAATAAATTAGTATCAGATGTGTTTCCTGTTTCTCGTAAAAAGTGACTTTCTCAAATATGATGAGAAATGTTAAAATTAGTTTTTCTTGTCTCCATGTGCTTCCTTAATGAACTCCCTGCTGTTCTGGTGTGTTAACGTTCTCTCTGTGTGTGTTAACGTTCTCTCTGTGTTAACGTTCTCTCTGTGTGTTAACGTTCTCTGTGTGTGTTAACGTTCTCTCTGTGTGTTAACGTTCTCTGTGTGTGTTAACGTTCTCTCTGTGTGTTAACGTTCTCTCTGTGTGTTAACGTTCTCTGTGTGTGTTAACGTTCTCTGTGTGTGTTAACGTTCTCTCTGTGTGTTAACGTTCTCTGTGTGTGTTAACGTTCTCTCTGTGTGTTAACGTTCTCTCTGTGTGTGTTAACGTTCTCTGTGTGTGTTAACGTTCTCTCTGTGTGTGTTAACGTTCTCTGTGTGTGTTAACGTTCTCTGTGTGTGTTAACGTTCTCTGTGTGTGTTAACGTTCTCTGTGTGTGTGTTAACGTTCTCTCTGTGTTAACGTTCTCTGTGTGTGTTAACGTTCTCTCTGTGTGTTAACGTTCTCTGTGTGTGTTAACGTTCTCTCTGTGTGTTAACGTTCTCTCTGTGTGTGTTAACGTTCTCTGTGTGTGTTAACGTTCTCTCTGTGTGTGTTAACGTTCTCTGTGTGTGTTAACGTTCTCTGTGTGTGTTAACGTTCTCTCTGTGTGTTAACGTTCTCTCTGTGTGTTAACGTTCTCTCTGTGTGTTAACGTTCTCTGTGTGTGTTAACGTTCTCTCTGTGTTAACGTTCTCTCTGTGTGTGTTAACGTTCTCTGTGTGTGTTAACGTTCTCTGTGTGTGTGTTAACGTTCTCTCTGTGTTAACGTTCTCTCTGTGTGTTAACGTTCTCTGTGTGTGTTAACGTTCTCTGTGTGTGTTAACGTTCTCTCTGTGTGTTAACGTTCTCTGTGTGTGTTAACGTTCTCTCTGTGTGTTAACGTTCTCTCTGTGTGTGTGTTAACGTTCTCTGTGTGTGTGTTAACGTTCTCTCTGTGTTAACGTTCTCTCTGTGTGTGTTAACGTTCTCTCTGTGTTAACGTTCTCTGTGTGTGTTAACGTTCTCTGTGTGTGTTAACGTTCTCTCTGTGTGTTAACGTTCTCTGTGTGTGTTAACGTTCTCTCTCTGTGTGTTAACGTTCTCTCTGTGTGTTAACGTTCTCTCTGTGTGTTAACGTTCTCTGTGTGTGTTAACGTTCTCTCTCTGTGTGTTAACGTTCTCTCTGTGTGTGTTAACGTTCTCTGTGTGTGTTAACGTTCTCTGTGTGTGTTAACGTTCTCTCTGTGTGTTAACGTTCTCTCTGTGTGTTAACGTTCTCTCTGTGTGTGTTAACGTTCTCTCTGTGTGTTAACGTTCTCTCTGTGTGTTAACGTTCTCTCTGTGTGTTAACGTTCTCTCTGTGTGTGTTAACGTTCTCTGTGTGTGTTAACGTTCTCTGTGTGTGTTAACGTTCTCTCTGTGTGTTAACGTTCTCTGTGTGTGTTAACGTTCTCTCTGTGTGTGTTAACGTTCTCTCTGTGTGTTAACGTTCTCTCTGTGTGTTAACGTTCTCTCTGTGTGTGTTAACGTTCTCTGTGTGTGTTAACGTTCTCTCTGTGTGTGTTAACGTTCTCTGTGTGTGTTAACGTTCTCTCTGTGTGTTAACGTTCTCTCTGTGTGTTAACGTTCTCTCTGTGTGTGTTAACGTTCTCTGTGTGTGTTAACGTTCTCTGTGTGTGTTAACGTTCTCTCTGTGTGTTAACGTTCTCTGTGTGTGTTAACGTTCTCTCTGTGTGTGTTAACGTTCTCTGTGTGTGTGTTAACGTTCTCTGTGTGTGTGTTAACGTTCTCTGTGTGTGTTAACGTTCTCTGTGTGTGTTAACGTTCTCTGTGTGTGTTAACGTTCTCTGTGTGTGTTAACGTTCTCTGTGTGTTAACGTTCTCTGTGTTCTCCCTCAGGTTCTTCCGTCAGGTGGTGGAGGCGCTGCGGTTCCTTCACGCTCACGGCGTCGTGCACCGAGACATCAAAGACGAGAACGTCGTGGTGGACACGAGGACGCTGGAAGTCAAGCTCATCGACTTCGGGTCGGGGGCGCTGCTCAAAGAGACGCCGTACAGCGAGTTCGAAGGTACGGACTAATAAAGCTTTTCAAATCAATTGAAGGACAAACGCACATCAGAACACACTCTACATTCTCCTGTGTGTTATTGACAAGTGGAACAAAGTGCTTCAACAACACGGAACACATTCAAGCAGAGAACAAGAGACTCCCATCGGGTCAAACGACAGCTCATAGAGACAATGACTCATGTACAGCTTCACATAATATAATAACACCCCCCCCCCCCCCCCCCCCAGGTACTCGTGTGTATAGCCCCCCCGAGTGGATCCTGTCTCAGTCCTACGAGGCGGTCTCTCTCACCGTCTGGTCTCTCGGCGTCCTGCTCTTCGACTCCGTCTGCGGCGACATCCCCTTCGAGCGAGACCAGGAGATCGTCAGGGCAACGCCAGTCTTCACCCGCCGAGTCTCTAAAGGTCAGCACCAACACACACTGAACACACACACACTGAACACACACACACTGATCACACACACTGATCACACACACTGATCACACACACACTGATCACACACACACTGATCACACACACACTGATCACACACACACTGATCACACACACATCACACTGATCACACACACTGAACACACACACACTGAACACACACACACTGAACACACACACACTGAACACACACACTGATCACACACACTGATCACACACACACTGATCACACACTGATCACACACACTGAACACACACTGAACACACTGATCACACACTGATCACACACTGATCACACACACTGATCACACACACTGATCACACACACTGACCACACACACTGAACACACACACACTGATCACACACACACTGATCACACACACACACACACTGTTCACACACACACTGATCACACACACACTGATCACACACACACTGATCACACACACATCACACTGATCACACACTGAACACACACACTGAACACACACACACTGAACACACACACTGAACACACACACACTGAACACACACTGAACACACACACTGATCACACACACTGATCACACACACTGATCACACACTGAACACACACACACTGAACACACACTGAACACACACTGAACACACACTCTGAACACACACCTGTTTAGGCTGGTAATATTGATATGATTTTCAAAGCTCCACACTATGTGGTCATGTGTTTAATGTCTACCTTGTATATCAACAAAACGGGCAGGGATGAGTAAACTTCATACAAGTAGAAAATAATAAAGACGGAATGTAAAATGCAATAGTGTTTGTTTAACAATGTAGAAATGTAAATATGTGGACTGCAGGGCGATTTCCAATTTCCCCATGGTAATAATGTCCTCCGTTCTTTCCCAGAATGCCAGTCTCTGATTCGCTGGTGCCTGTCGTACCGCCCGGAGGATCGTCCCACTCTGGAGGAGATCCTGTCTCACCCCTGGATGGTGGGAGGCGAGGGGGAGGAGGAGGAGGAAGGTGGAGATCTGCAGGAGGATCACAGCTCTCTGCCCAAACAGTCCCTGTGACGGAGCTCCAATAAACTAAACCCGACGCACAGAAACCTCACACTGGATTTAAAGGGGCACATGTTCATGTTTTAACCCGTTCACGTAGAAAACTCTGATGGAGCTGAGGAAGGACTCATCAAAGGGTTAAGACATGATCGCGATGATCCGCCAACAGATATTTATTTTCATATATTGTTGCCCTTCATGCTGCACTCGGCTGCACTACGCTTTATTTTTAATATTTTTATAATTATTTGATTTGGGCAGAATGACTTCCTGTTGAGTTATTTATTGAATTAAGTATGTATTTCATTTTGGAAAAATACGGACCTATTTTTTTGGTTTTGTCACGGCTGCATCAGGAAACTAACGCCCACTGATTTACCCTTGTTTTTTTTTGGCACCTTTACTGCCATTCTTCTTGGGATGTTGGAAATGCTTAAAGTCGTGTTCTAGAAAGAAGTTGGTATGCAACAGTTGGCAGGGACGCGGGAAGTCAGTCCGAGTTGGGGGTGCCGGGGGGGAGGGTGCTAGTGGAGCCTCACTGTGGCGCGCTGTAGGTGCACAGCGTTTTGGGGGTGCTAGTGGAGACTGCGTTTGGTGTTACAACTCTCCGCCAACAGATGGGGGTGCCCGCCTAAAAAATGTAAGCAAATCTTAAGTTATTAAGAACTTTTGCATATTTAGTTTTCCTTGCCTGGATATCAGATGATTTTCAGCATCTTGATTTACTGATGGAAATATGATTTCTTTGTTTCCAGACCAGTGTCCCTGTAAATACTTGTGTATTTTTGCCTGGATTTATCGTCAAAGTGACTCGTTGGTCACTTGTTCCTGTTTATTTACATTAAATAACAGTTTACGGAACAAAAGAAGAGAAAAAATACAATGTTTCGAATAAAACTGTTTTTCTCACTAAAGCGATTTGTGTCCTGTTTGCCTTTCTGTAGAACTGCATTACCCACAATTCATAGTGATTAACCCTCTTGTTGTCTTCGGGTCAAATCTGACCGATTCACTACTTTCATCAATCATACATTTTTTGTTTTACATGCGATTGCATTAAGGCTTTATGATATCCTTCACAGGAGACATTTGAACATGTGAAATGGCTGATCACCACTTTCATTGCATTTTGGATGATTTAGACAACTTTGTAACACCCATGGTGTTCCCGCTCAAACATGACCGCCATAAAGAAAAGGAATTAGTAACCATCTGGAT
>JAPTMU010000051.1:682040-729018 GCA_028583405.1 Pogonophryne albipinna
AGCGGAGGAGCGGCGTGGTGTGGGAGAATTTAGGAAGGTTGAAGACCAGACGAGCCGCTGCATTCTGGATGAGCTGCAGAGGTCGGATGGCACATGCAGGTAGACCAGCCAGGAGGGAGTTGCATCTGCAGCATATTCAGTTTGAAAGCAGTTCGATTAAACCCTCAGTGTTTAGAAGATGGAACAAGGAATGAAGGACACGATCACAATAAAGTAGAAATGTAGAAACAGTTATATACGGCTAAATAGAAATAATATGGATTTAAAGATACTGTCAGTTTTTGCTGTCATTTTATATATTATTGATGGAAACAGAGGCGGCTTCTTTGTCTGTTTTTATTCAGTGGGATCTTTATTTCTCCGTCATCTCGCTTCCAATCTCTTTCCTTCTCTTGCGCTGTTTTCTTGTTGTTCTTGTTTTTTTATTGTATTTACTCGAGACAGTCTAGCAATCATTAATTCAAAGTTCTGTGTTCCACACAAACTTAAAAAACAATATTAAAAAGGCCTGAAATGCCTCCATTGGACTCCTTTGTTTCCTTCCGGAACAAAGTGACATCACTATGGAACATTCGTGCTTCTATTGGCTAGCGCTCCAACACATTGTACTTGATAGGCTAAGGGGCGGGACATCTTTAAGCGGTTGACCAATCACAACAGAGCCGGCCAGCTAACCAATCAGAGCAGACTGGGCTCTGGTTTCAGACAGAGGGTGAAAAGACGTGCTGCAGCACAGGCAGTATGAGAACAATAAAGAGCTCTTTGAACATTAAAACATGGAGACATGTAGAGACACTACATACTGATATACACCTGAACATCAGCAGGAGAGGACTCTTTAAAGTAGAGACACTACATACTGATATACACCTGAACATCAGCAGGAGAGGACTCTTTAAAGTAGAGACACTACATACTGATATACACCTGAACATCAGCAGGAGAGGACTCTTTAAAGTAGAGACACTACATACTGATATACACCTGAACATCAGCAGGAGAGGACTATTTAAAGTAGAGACACTACATACTGATATACACCTGAACATCAGCAGGAGAGGACTCTTTAAAGTAGAGACACTACATACTGATATACACCTGAACATCAGCAGGAGAGGACTCTTTAAAGTAGAGACACTACATACTGATATACACCTGAACATCAGCAGGAGAGGACTATTTAAAGTAGAGACACTACATACTGATATACACCTGAACATCAGCAGGAGAGGACTCTTTAAAGTAGAGACACTACATACTGATATACACCTGAACATCAGCAGGAGAGGACTCTTTAAAGTAGAGACACTACATACTGATATACACGTGAACATCAGCAGGAGAGGACTCTTTAAAGTAGAGACACTACATACTGATATACACCTGAACATCAGCAGGAGAGGACTCTTTAAAGTGGAGACACTACATACTGATATACACCTGAACATCAGCAGGAGAGGACTCTTTAAAGTAGAGACACTACATACTGATATACACCTGAACATCAGCTGGAGAGGACTCTTTAAAGTAGAGACACTAAATACTGATATACACCTGAACATCAGCAGCAGAGGACTCTTTAAAGTAGAAACACTACATACTGATATACACCTGAACATCAGCAGGAGAGGACTCTTTAAAGTAGAGACACTACATACTGATATACACCTGAACATCAGCAGGAGAGGACTCTTTAAAGTAGAGACACTACGTACTGATATACACCTGAACATCAGCAGGAGAGGACTCTTTAAAGTAGAGACACTACATACTGATATACA
This sequence comes from Pogonophryne albipinna, assembly GCA_028583405.1. Lineage (NCBI taxonomy): Eukaryota > Metazoa > Chordata > Actinopteri > Perciformes > Artedidraconidae > Pogonophryne > Pogonophryne albipinna. The sequence goes on from JAPTMU010000051.1 coordinate 683,822, forward strand.
CCTGAACATCAGCAGGAGAGGACTCTTTAAAGTAGAGACACTACATACTGATATACACCTGAACATCAGCAGGAGAGGACTCTTTAAAGTAGAGACACTACATACTGATATACACCTGAACATCAGCAGGAGAGAACTCTTTAAAGTAGAGACACTACATACTGATATACACCTGAACATCAGCAGGAGAGGACTCTTTAAAGTAGAGACACTACATACTGATATACACCTGAACATCAGCACCAGGTATTCAACTAAGAAAACAGATCATGTTGTCGGATGGTGGTTTAATCTGTGTTTTCTCTGTTTCCTGCAGTGAACAGGAAGTTGAAGTACACCAGTCTAGCGGTGCTGGTGGTCCAGAATGCGTCGCTCATCCTCAGTATCCGGTACGTGCGAACTCTGCCCGGCGACCAATTATTCACCACGTCGGCGGTGGTGATGGCCGAGGTGTTGAAGTTGACCACCTGTCTGCTCATCATCCTGCTGCAGAAGAGATGTGAGTTTCAAGTGTCAAGTTTCAAGGCTCTTCAAAGGGTAGAGTGCAGATAAAGACAAGATATAAGAGTTATACTAACATAATAAATAAAGAAAGAAACAAGCACGCGTTCATAAAGTCAAAAATAAGTACAAAGTAGAAAATACAAGTAGCTGCATTATAACAGTAACATATAAAATGGACAAGTCAAATCAAGCAATCTGATTGGTTCTTAGCTGTGATATAATGAGCGTATATCACGGGTAGAATCGTAGTTATTTTTCACAACAAGTCGGTATCCCTCCGCATCTGAGAAACAGCTACAACCGTTACAACTATTACATTACGTCCGTTACGAAACTAACTAACTAACAAAGCTCAAGATGGAAACATGTAAGGTTAACTTCGACCTCCGGGGGGGTCTTACTATGGAGGAGTGGATTGAGCAGTGCCTATCTCCAGAAAACTACGTGAAGAGCAGGTAGACCAACTGGAAAAGTACCACCATTCAAAAGCTTTCTGATGGGGTCTTGAAACAAAGCAGAGAAATGATGACCGTTAGTGGCCACAGGTGTGAAAGCTCTCTCCAGAGCAACTGGAAGCCGAATGTCGGGGACCGGATAAAGTGGAGCAATATTCTCACCACGCCAAGGAACAGCCTAGAACAGGCATGGGCAAACTAAGGCCCCGGCCACACGAGGACGAAAACGGTCGTTTGCGTTACTGTTTAGTGTCATCTAGACCGTTCGGCCACACGAGGACGACCGAATACGGCACTAAACGACTGCGGAAATGATAACGGGTCCCAAGGTGGATAGAACGGCATACGCAACGCTCTGGGGGGTCCAACGGCTCCGTGTGTACGCCCTATACGATCATTTTCTGATAATGATGAGTCAATAGCCCCGCCTCTCCCCACCTCTGCTGCTCACCCCCGCGTCAAAGTAAACTGCACACTGAATTCAGATTATTTATCTTTCTCTCGATATGGACATAAACGCGAGTGAAGTCTAATCTGACAGGACGGAGAAACCTCTCAAACTACCTACACTAGTTATAAATATGTTTATTTTTACTGTCGGCCGGGTCACTCATTACTGGATCACTTTAATTCACGTTGACTGGCGAAAAACTCTGCTCGGTTCCCTCGGCCCCCACCGCGGAGAATAAACAGAAGGGCAACCATGACAACCATGCTTCTTCGCTGCTTTTGTGGAGGAAGTTACAGCGCCACGTACAGGCTCCTGCATATGTACTGCAGCTTCTCCAGCGGCTGGAGCTAAACGGAGCTGTCTCATGTGGACAGACACTATCCGGTGAATATTGCGTGTGGACGGAAGCTTTTTTGCGTTTGCGTTAATCCTATGCGTTTAGCCGTTTTCGTCCTCGTGTGGCCGGGGCCTAAGGCCCGCGGGCCATATACGGCCCGTTGGGCTTTTTAATCCGGCCCGCCTAATATTGGTACAAAATTGTCCAAATGATAGTAAAGACCGATCTGCTACTGGCCCGGCCCGTCTGTTACATTTTAAAACTCATAGTGGCCCCGAGCCAAAACGTTTGCCCACCCCTGGCCGAGAACAACCTCAACCTATACAAGTAACCTCGTAAGCCATTCTACTGACGCTGGACAGTTTTTCAGTGGGTGCACAATAAACGGCAAAATACAAATGAATGTAAATAAATAGTCAAATGATGGATCAACGCTCTCTGTCTAATATGTTCGCTAGCTGTTAGTGTTGTTGCATAGCAACCACCTCACGATGTTTTGTCCAACGGAGGGACTATTTTATATTGAACATCATTATTTACTAATAAAAACTATTTAAATTAGAGTGTGTATTTTTCTTTCATATTGCCACACTTGGTAACTGTTTTATTAAAGCAATAGCTCACTTCAATAGCGTCGGGCCGAACCACGCCCCTTAGCTGTGCCTGTCGTGAGCTGTTGCTTAAATATACAAGTAATGAAATAGCTGCCAGTAACAACAGTAGTAAAAGAAAAAAGTATTGACTATATAAAACAGTTACTCAAATAAAATGTTGTCCTACTTGTACTTGAGTATTTCTATTTTAAGCTACTATTTTAAATACTGTACTTTTTACTCCACTTAAAGTAACAACAACAATGCTACTATTTTAAATACTGTACTTTTTACTCCACTTAAAGTAACAACAACAATGCTACTATTTTAAATACTGTACTTTTTACTCCACTTAAAGTAACAACAACAATGCTACTATTTTAAATACTGTACTTTTTACTCCACTTAAAGTAACAACAACAATGTACTGATATTATGCAGTACTCTCGTGATAATATACCGAGTATTTCAATAAGTATTACATAAAGTAAAAGCACTCGGTGACTCTCAGTCAGTTTTGAAAAATACATTTACTCAAGTACTATTTTGTCATACTTGTACTTCAATTGAGTATGTCCATTTTCTGCCCCTTAATACTTCGACTCCTTTGGGGGAAAATATTACACTTTTTACACTTCTATTTACTTTACACTCACTACTAGATACTTTTAAAAATGACTTGCTGATATGATGCAGTACTCTACTTCTAATACACCCAGTATTTGTTAAGTATTGGATAAAGTAAACACACTCTGTGACAGCGGTGACATTTACTTACTTTACTGTACCAAATAATAGCTAATTTCCACCTACAAATTTAACTAAGAACATTTACTTAGTACTGATCTCTCTCTCTCTCTCTCTCTCTCTCTCTCTCTCTCTCTCTCTCTGTGTGTGTAGGTAATGTGAAGGAGACGACTCTCTTCCTGGTCGACTCCCTGGTGTTTCAGTACAAAGACACTCTGAAGTTGGCCGTCCCCTCGCTTATCTACACGCTGCAGAACAACCTGCAGTACATCGCCATCTCCAACCTGCCCGCCGCCACCTTCCAGGTCTCACTTCAGATCCCTTATCATCATCTTATCAGTTAACATACATGGAGATTACATAACTGCATGGAGGGCAAAAGTACACACGTCCTTTACTCAAGTAGAAGTACAGATACTCGTGTTTAAAAATACTCTGGTAAAAGTAGAAGTACTGACTAAACTTCTTTACTCAAGTAAAAGTAAAGAGGCTTTGAAATGTACTTCAGTAAAAAGTACCCATAACTAGCAGCTGTTTTAAAGAGTACCTGTAAGAAGTAGAAAGTACAGGTATTTGTGTTCAACATGTGAGAAGTAGAAAGTACAGGTATTTGAGTTCAACATGTAAGAAGTAGAAAGTACAGGTATTTGAGTTCAACATGTAAGAAGTAGAAAGTACAGGTATTTGAGTTCAACATGTAAGAAGTAGAAAGTACAGGTATTTGAGTTCAACATGTGAGAAGTAGAAAGTACAGGTACTTGTGTTCAAAATGTAAGAAGTAGAAAGTACAGGTATTTGGGTTCAACATGTGAGAAGTAGAAAGTACAGGTATTTGGGTTCAACATGTGAGAAGTAGAAAGTACAGGTACTTGTGTTCAAAATGTAAGAAGTAGAAAGTACAGGTACTTGTGTTCAAAATGTAAGAAGTAGAAAGTACAGGTATTTGAGTTCAACATGTAAGAAGTAGAAAGTACAGGTATTTGAGTTCAACATGTAAGAAGTAGAAAGTACAGGTATTTGGGTTCAACATGTAAGAAGTAGAAAGTACAGGTATTTGAGTTCAACATGTAAGAAGTAGAAAGTACAGGTATTTGAGTTCAACATGTAAGAAGTAGAAAGTACAGGTATTTGGGTTCAACATGTGAGAAGTAGAAAGTACAGGTATTTGTGTTCAACATGTAAGAAGTAGAAAGTACAGGTATTTGAGTTCAACATGTAAGAAGTAGAAAGTACAGGTATTTGGGTTCAACATGTAAGAAGTAGAAAGTACAGGTATTTGTGTTCAACATGTAAGAAGTAGAAAGTACAGGTATTTGGGTTCAAAATGTAAGAAGTAGAAAGTACAGGTATTTGTGTTCAAAATGTAAGAAGTAGAAAGTACAGGTATTTGGGTTCAACATGTAAGAAGTAGAAAGTACAGGTATTTGGGTTCAACATGTAAGAAGTAGAAAGTACAGGTATTTGGGTTCAACATGTAAGAAGTAGAAAGTACAGGTATTTGAGTTCAACATGTGAGAAGTAGAAAGTACAGGTATTTGGGTTCAACATGTAAGAAGTAGAAAGTACAGGTATTTGGGTTCAACATGTAAGAAGTAGAAAGTACAGGTATTTGGGTTCAACATGTAAGAAGTAGAAAGTACAGGTACTTATGTTCAAAATGTAAGAAGTAGAAAGTACAGGTATTTGTGTTCAATATGTAAGAAGTAGAAAGTACAGGTAATTGGGTTCAACATGTAAGAAGTAGAAAGTACAGGTATTTGGGTTCAACATGTAAGAAGTAGAAAGTACAGGTATTTGGGTTCAACATGTAAGAAGTAGAAAGTACAGGTATTTGGATTCAACATGTAAGAAGTAGAAAGTACAGGTATTTGAGTTCAACATGTAAGAAGTAGAAAGTACAGGTATTTGAGTTCAACATGTAAGAAGTAGAAAGTACAGGTATTTGAGTTCAACATGTAAGAAGTAGAAAGTACATGTATTTGGGTTCAACATGTAAGAAGTAGAAAGTACAGGTATTTGGGTTCAACATGTAAGAAGTAGAAAGTACAGGTATTTGAGTTCAACATGTAAGAAGTAGAAAGTACAGGTATTTGAGTTCAACATGTAAGAAGTAGAAAGTACAGGTCTTTGTGTTCAAAATGTAAGAAGTAGAAAGTACAGGTATTTGTGTTCAACATGTAAGAAGTAGAAAGTACAGGTAATTGGGTTCAACATGTAAGAAGTAGAAAGTACAGGTATTTGAGTTCAACATGTAAGAAGTAGAAAGTACAGGTATTTGTGTTCAACATGTGAGAAGTAGAAAGTACAGGTATTTGAGTTCAACATGTAAGAAGTAGAAAGTACAGGTAATTGGGTTCAACATGTAAGAAGTAGAAAGTACAGGTATTTGGGTTCAACATGTAAGAAGTAGAAAGTACAGGTATTTGGGTTCAACATGTAAGAAGTAGAAAGTTCAGGTATTTGTGTTCAAAATGTAAGAAGTAGAAAGTACAGGTATTTGGGTTCAACATGTAAGAAGTAGAAAGTACAGGTATTTGAGTTCAACATGTAAGAAGTAGAAAGTACAGGTATTTGGGTTCAAAATGTAAGAAGTAGAAAGTACAGGTATTTGTGTTCAACATGTAAGAAGTAGAAAGTACAGGTATTTGGGTTCAACATGTGAGAAGTAGAAAGTACAGGTATTTGGGTTCAACATGTAAGAAGTAGAAAGTACATGTATTTGGGTTCAACATGTAAGAAGTAGAAAGTACAGGTATTTGGGTTCAACATGTAAGAAGTAGAAAGTACAGGTATTTGAGTTCAACATGTAAGAAGTAGAAAGTACAGGTATTTGAGTTCAACATGTAAGAAGTAGAAAGTACAGGTCTTTGTGTTCAAAATGTAAGAAGTAGAAAGTACAGGTACTTATGTTCAAAATGTAAGAAGTAGAAAGTACAGGTATTTGAGTTCAACATGTAAGAAGTAGAAAGTACAGGTACTTGTGTTCAACATGTAAGAAGTAGAAAGTACAGGTATTTGAGTTCAACATGTAAGAAGTAGAAAGTACAGGTACTTGTGTTCAAAATGTAAGAAGTAGAAAGTACAGGTATTTGGGTTCAACATGTAAGAAGTAGAAAGTACAGGTATTTGTGTTCAACATGTAAGAAGTAGAAAGTACAGGTATTTGAGTTCAACATGTAAGAAGTAGAAAGTTCAGGTATTTGGGTTCAACATGTGAGAAGTAGAAAGTACAGGTATTTGGGTTCAACATGTAAGAAGTAGAAAGTACAGGTATTTGGGTTCAACATGTAAGAAGTAGAAAGTACAGGTATTTGGATTCAACATGTAAGAAGTAGAAAGTACAGGTATTTGAGTTCAACATGTAAGAAGTAGAAAGTACAGGTATTTGAGTTCAACATGTAAGAAGTAGAAAGTACAGGTATTTGAGTTCAACATGTAAGAAGTAGAAAGTACATGTATTTGGGTTCAACATGTAAGAAGTAGAAAGTACAGGTATTTGGGTTCAACATGTAAGAAGTAGAAAGTACAGGTATTTGAGTTCAACATGTAAGAAGTAGAAAGTACAGGTATTTGAGTTCAACATGTAAGAAGTAGAAAGTACAGGTCTTTGTGTTCAAAATGTAAGAAGTAGAAAGTACAGGTATTTGTGTTCAACATGTAAGAAGTAGAAAGTACAGGTAATTGGGTTCAACATGTAAGAAGTAGAAAGTACAGGTATTTGAGTTCAACATGTAAGAAGTAGAAAGTACAGGTATTTGTGTTCAACATGTGAGAAGTAGAAAGTACAGGTATTTGAGTTCAACATGTAAGAAGTAGAAAGTACAGGTAATTGGGTTCAACATGTAAGAAGTAGAAAGTACAGGTATTTGGGTTCAACATGTAAGAAGTAGAAAGTACAGGTATTTGGGTTCAACATGTAAGAAGTAGAAAGTTCAGGTATTTGTGTTCAAAATGTAAGAAGTAGAAAGTACAGGTATTTGGGTTCAACATGTAAGAAGTAGAAAGTACAGGTATTTGAGTTCAACATGTAAGAAGTAGAAAGTACAGGTATTTGGGTTCAAAATGTAAGAAGTAGAAAGTACAGGTATTTGTGTTCAACATGTAAGAAGTAGAAAGTACAGGTATTTGGGTTCAACATGTGAGAAGTAGAAAGTACAGGTATTTGGGTTCAACATGTAAGAAGTAGAAAGTACATGTATTTGGGTTCAACATGTAAGAAGTAGAAAGTACAGGTATTTGGGTTCAACATGTAAGAAGTAGAAAGTACAGGTATTTGAGTTCAACATGTAAGAAGTAGAAAGTACAGGTATTTGAGTTCAACATGTAAGAAGTAGAAAGTACAGGTCTTTGTGTTCAAAATGTAAGAAGTAGAAAGTACAGGTATTTGTGTTCAACATGTAAGAAGTAGAAAGTACAGGTAATTGGGTTCAACATGTAAGAAGTAGAAAGTACAGGTATTTGAGTTCAACATGTAAGAAGTAGAAAGTACAGGTATTTGTGTTCAACATGTGAGAAGTAGAAAGTACAGGTATTTGAGTTCAACATGTAAGAAGTAGAAAGTACAGGTATTTGTGTTCAACATGTGAGAAGTAGAAAGTACAGGTAATTGGGTTCAACATGTAAGAAGTAGAAAGTACAGGTATTTGGGTTCAACATGTAAGAAGTAGAAGTAAAAAGTCGTCAGAAAAATAAGTAGTGGAGTAAAGTACTGATACCAGAAAAATGTACTTAAGTACGGTAACAAAGTATTTGTACTCCACTACTTCCCACCTCTGGATAACTGCACCTGTTGTACATCAGGGTTAATCATTCATGCCCTCCTTGGACACCAACACGACAATTTCTTGATGGTAGTTCTTTTGACACCTTGTCTTTCCCCAGACAACACATGTTCCTGTTTTACTGTTACCTGAACCCATCTTTGTCCTTTGAACCACTTTTCTTTTCCCATGCTGCATAACTCCGGCTCACACACTGGTTTGAGTGTTAACACAAGTCTCTCTCTCCAGGTGACGTACCAGCTGAAGATCCTCACCACGGCTCTGTTCAGCGTCATGATGCTCAGGAAGTCTCTCTCCAGAGTTCAGTGGGTCTCTCTGCTGCTGCTGTTCGCCGGGGTCGCCGTCGTGCAGGTACATCCCTCACCTGTAGACACCTGATTCATCTCTAATGTTGACCGCTTAAGTTTTACTTAGGGGTGTAAGTGCAGATAACAATCTATTGCCTGCGACTGTATTGCCAAAACGACGCTGTAGCTATTTAAACATATGACAAAAAAAGCCTTTAACTTGTTAAAAACTTGACTGATATAAATAAGGGAACACTTAAAAGCTTGATTTCATTTTCTTTTGGGCATTTTTGCTGGAAAAATACCTAAACTATACATTTTAATCATCCTAATAGTTGTTGCAGCTTTTAATAATTTAATGATTTCTGTTTAAAAACGTAATTCTGAGCAGACCCGGCGGCAGACATACGTCTCTGGGCGGGCATTTGATTTACCAGGGCGGGCCCACCACGACACTTACATTTCCCGGGAAATCTGAATTGTCAACGGGAGGGGGGGGGGGGGAGGCGCTCGTGAATTGTTGAAAGAGAGGGGTTTTAGGTTGCCATAAGTCTGTTGACGGTCTTATGTATCCATTGGTTGGTTTTGTGGCACATTTGTAACGCAGGCAAACTTGAGCGCACACCGGGTGGAGAGGTGGAGTGAGGTTGAGCGATGGAGAGAAAGGGAGGGAGAGAGAGATTGAGCGAGGCAGAGAGCCTGTGCAGCGGTCTGCTTGCGCACAGAGCAGGAGTTTGTGAGAGAGCCGGCTTGAGAGTACATTTCTCTTCAAAATATAATTGATTGCCAGCTGACTTGCTTGCTCGTTGGTAACAGGCCTAACTGGTTTCTTCTAATGTGCCTGCATCTGGCGCTGAGTTGCCAGATTCCTTTCGTGAACCTCTAGCAAGAGTAAACTAACTGACAGGCTGCTGTGCCGCATCTCACTCAAAAACCCACACGACTCAACCCAGCGAAAAACCAGTTTTGCGCGCAGCCTTTCATTCAGAATTTCCTAGCAAAATAAAAAAATGATATTAAACTAATTCAAAAATAAATATTAGGACAAAGCCCTACAAATAACAACAATAAACATAATAATAAAACAATAAAAATGTGGTATTCAGCCCTGATTAAAACAGTGGGCCCAAATCCTGGATGGGTGGGCACGGCCCCATGGGGCCCGCCCATGACGCCGGGTCTGATTCTGAGGAACATCAGTTTTCCTGCAGCATTTCATAGTTCATCCACATGTTGTCGTACTTTGTATTGATGTGCTTCTCGTCTGGCTCCATTATCACGTGTTACGTTTTTCAATAACGACCGCCTTACGGCCCTCATCCCTGCACACGGCGGCGGGCGTGTCTGAAGCTCAACCAACAACCAATCACCTGAATCTCCTGCCACTGACACACAAGCAGCGGTTTGATTGGCTAGCTAGAGCTTGTACTGGCATATGATTATATTGGCTGACGCTTCCGTCGAAGCTTCAAAAGTTGAACATTGCTCAACTTTTGAAGCGAGCAAAGCTACCTTTTGCTCCCACAATGCAGTTCGGCGAAGCGTGACGTCACCCCATTCAAAGTGAATGGGCAGAAGCGTCAACGAACGCCGCTATTGTGTAGGGGCCGTTACTAAACAACCTCTGAAATGTCCCAATGAACCAATCAGAATCGAGTATTCAACTAAGCCGTGTAATAAGTGCTGATTAATGACCGATCCTTGGTGTAATCCCTCCCCAGGTGCAGCAGGAGGGGAAGAAGGAGGCGTCGGTGTCGGACGGCACCAACCAGAGCTACACTGTGGGCCTGGTTGCCGTGGTGATCAGCTGCTTGTCGTCGGGATTCGCCGGTGTCTACTTTGAGAAGATCTTGAAGGGCAGCTCGGCGTCCGTGTGGATGAGGAACGTCCAACTGGGCGTGTTCGGCATCGTGCTCGGCATGCTGGGACTTTGGTGGAACGACGGAGACGCCATCGCCGAGCGCGGATTCTTTTTCGGCTACACGGGCATGGTGTGGTGCGTCATCTTCAACCAGGCGTTCGGAGGGCTGCTGGTTGCCGTGGTGGTGAAATACGCCGACAACATCCTGAAGGGTTTCGCCACGTCCTTCTCCATCATCGTCTCCACGGTGACGTCCATCTACCTGTTCGGTTTCCACGTGGACCTGCTCTTCACGGCGGGGGCGGGGCTTGTGATCGGAGCCGTCTACATGTACAGCCTCCCCAAAGCAGCGCCCAGCTCCTCGTCCCCTTCCTCCGCCTCGTCCCCTTCCTCCTCCTCGTCCCCTTCCTCGGCGTCTTCAGCGTTGAACGGAGGCGTCGAGATGGAGGCGTTTCTGCCAAAGTCAGTGCTGGTGAAGTGACTCTGTCTGTCTGTTTCCTACTGATCTCATCCTAACTCTCTGGAACTTTCTCTGAGTTCTCTCTAACTTTATCACCTCCTCCTGGTCCTTTGCTGACCTCCTCCTGACCCCTAACACTCCTCTTGACTTCCTCCTGTCCTCCATGTGAAGGACAGTTAGTTAGAAGGACTCGACGAATGAGAGAACTCCCTCCTGATCTCCTGCTCAGCTTCTCCTAACTCTCTGGAACTTTCTCTGAGTTTCTAACCTCCTCCTGACCTCTAACCTCCTCCTGACTTCCTCCTGACCTCCTCTGGACTTTAGGACAACCCGTTAGCGGTCAAATATAATACAAAAATACATCCTTTGTCTTTTCCTTCAATGGAAGATGTCATGACTCGACGAATGAGAGAAACTCTGCTCAGCTATACACACTTCCTCCTAAACTTTCTCTGAGTTTTCTCTAACTTTTAAAACCTCCTCCTTGCCTCCTCTTGACCTCCCACCTCCTCATGACTCCCCCCCCCCCCCTTCTTGTGACCTCCTCTGGACTTTAGGACATCCGGGCACGACGTAGCCGGCTAACCTTCATGTGGATATAACGACTAAAAAGGAGAATAATTACACATGCAGAAAGTTACATTAATTTACTGTTATGTTTCCCAAAGTGTGCTAAAAACTCACGTTATTGTATGATGATAATAATAATGTATATAACGCTCTTTGAAATACGTCTCAAGGTGCTTCACGTCGAGGGGAAACACATCACAAACTGTGGAGTGGAGTGCACCGAAGAACCATTTGAATATAGGTGTACGATAAATAAAACAAGGTGCAACTAATTCACGTTTGCTGCTGCAAGGAATTGTGGGACAGCATTATCTCCTTTCATTAAGCAAAGGATGGTCCGGTATCTCCTTTGCTTAAGGAGACGAGAAGGGGAGGTAAAGGAAGCTCCAAACAGCTCTTACCGTCTTAATGATCTGAGGTCAGTTAGAAGCTTTTTATATGGAGGAAATATTGACCGACTATCTCCTGGATTCATCTCACGCTGACGTCTCCTAGATTTCATGACTTTTCCCTGACCTCCTTTCCTTCTTCCTCCTCGCCTCCTCCTGAGCTCAGCCTCTTAAAAAAACTGACTCTTCATCCTCCTCCTCCTCCTTTTCAAAACCTCCTGTCTGCGGCTTTTCATCTCCTGAACTCTAAACAAAGACATCCTCCTCGCCTCCTCGCCTCCTTTTCCTCTTGCTTTGTGGTGCAGAGGAGAGACTTTGCTTTCCTGCTTCCTCTGCTGAAGCCCCTTCTAACTCTTGATGATGATGAAGAGGAGGAGGAAGAGGAGGGAAACTCCTTAAAACGTCTTCTGCTCTTCCTCCCTAAAACCCTAACTCCTCTCTCCTCCCCCTCCAACCTCAGAGATAAAGCGCGAGGCGTCGAGTCTCCTCCCCTCGCCGTCTTCATCACAGACTAAAGCACAACAGATGGAGCATGATGATGATGAGGAGGAGGATGAAGACCACCTGTCTGTCTGTCTGTTTCCTCTCTGCCTTAAAACTCTTGACTTTACTAACTGAATGAAACGAGGAGAAGCCTTACTGGATATATGTCTGCAGTCTGATCCTCTGTCTTCACTGAGCAGCCGCAAATATACAATATTATCATCGTTTTTTATTTGCAATTAAGGATTTATTTTTGCTAATTGATCTCAGATTTGTATACAAATTATTATTGTATTTATTAGTATTTTTGTATTAAAAAAAATGTGTTAAATAAGATAGAAAAATATCCCACAGTCCAACATTTGATTTAGTCCATTTTATTTGTATTCTTTCAGGTTATTTATAGATTTTTTCTTCTAATTTAGTTACTTTTGTTAACCGACTCATGACAAGGACAACGCATGGAATTAAGGTTTCTCAAAATATGTGAAAAAAGTCTCGTCAAAAACAGATATTTAGATAAAAAATGCAAAACAACGAAAAAATCTACAAATAAAAGTAGAATTTAAATATTGACATTTCTTCCAAGCACTTCCAAAACTCGTAAATAAAAAACAATAGTGATGAATAAATAAAACTCTGACACAAGAGAATGTACAAATGTATTTATTTCGTTGACAAATCAAATGTTGGTTTTTCAAAATATGCAAAAAATGGACGATTTTTTTTTTTTGTGCAAATAGTGAAAAAAGTCAAACTGAGATACAAGGTATAAAAGCCAAACAAGATCCCCACTTCCAAAGCTCATACATAAATAAAACCCTCAAAATATCTGACACAAGACAGTGGAAACATCTTCACACACTTCCTAGCCTACTTAGCGCTGGAAATAAAAGGATTTGGACTTTTTGTGTCAACATTTCTCACAGGATTTGAATATGAAAGCATCTTCAGACCTTATTTCCTCTGTTACACTCTCCTGATGCTCTGTTTGGAGAGTACAAACACCCCATAAGGATTTCACGAGACAATTCTGAGTTCCTGTTCTCGTTTCAGAGCTTCAGACCTGATTTCATCTCCTAAAAATCTACTATTCGGAGAGAAAAGTGCCAAAAAACCCTAATAATGTTTAAAATGAAAGTCTGGCTGCCTTATCTCGCCTTCAAAAGACACGTCATTTCTATTCGACACTCGGAAGAAGAAGGATTTTACAGAGACATTTCTATTAATGCTGGAGTTCAGACCTGATTTCATCTCCTTAAAATCTACTATTCGGAGAGAAAAGAGTCCCAAAAACCCCCTGAAAACGTTTTGAATGGAAGTGGCTCTGCTCAGTGAAGACAGGTCAGAGGTCGCGCTCCTCTTGCTGTCGGCGTCGCTCTGAGACGTTTGTTTTCGGTGCCTTTTTGTATTCATCTGTACAGAAAGCCATACGATTGTTTGCTGTACAGTTCTCTCTCAAACCGCTGGATCTAAGAACTCTCCGTGTTTCTCTTCACTTGAAAGGACTCGAAGCGTCTCCTCGGATCAGCAGCTGTGTTTTTATACAAAGGAATGAATGGTAATAACGATGGCTCTCACATTGGGCGTCCTGTTGAAGGAGGCGTCCTGAATGTGTCCGTCGAGCTGCTTCCTGTTGTTCACGTTTCACTTTGGGAGGAACAGGTTTCGTGTGTTTTGTCTCTGCAGGACACGAGACACAAGAGTCTGTTTGAACGTTTTAGGGCCGCACGATGTGGAAGAAGCGATTTTTTGACTTAGGATATAGAGAACCGCAGTCACGCGTCTTAAAACCCGGAAGTAAACTCCTTCCGGTTCCTTCGTCAAAAGCAATGCAATTTCTCCATAGGGTTTAGGAAAACAGCTGGAAATAAGGTCTGTGGTTGAGACACATTTAAGAGACGGGTCACGTTTTGTTCAGCTGGATAATCTCCACATGTCTACACTACTTTTATCATTTTCTAATCATAAATCTAGTCCCCAGAAGCAAAATGCTAACATTATGCTATAAAGGAACTACAGCAGGGTCGCTGCTTCAACGTCACGCCAACTTAAGATCCATATTCAAACATACAGATTCTAAATGGTACGAGTTGAAGCGTTTGTTTGAACAGTCTGCAGGAGGCAGGGACTTGCTTTCAAGCAGAACAGGGCAAACTAACTTAGTGGAGTGTTTACGTGTTCGGCGTAATGACGTACAATGGCCTCCACGACTTCTGTAGTCCTATTCAGCCACTTGGTAACAACCATCGTTTCTCAGACACGTCAACTCTTCAGAAATCACCAGTGGGGTCACTGCTGATGGATTTAATGTCGTGGAACAAAACGTGATCCGTCTCTTCAATGTGTCTCAACCACAGACCTTAGTTCCAGATATTTTCCTAAACCCTATGGAGAGATCCCATTGCTTTTTATCGAAGGAACCGGATGTGGTAAAAATGCTAACTTACTTCCGGGTGTTAGGACGCGTCACTGCGGTTCTCTATAGGAGGTATTGGTCATCATCATCATGGTGGGATTTTTTAACGAGGCTCTGGACCAAACAGCTCCACAATACTTTAATTTAAAACGGTATTGTAGTGCTTTCATCCCGTATTTTCGCACTAGTACATATTGCAATTTTGATCAAATTCCCATTATTGAGCCGCCCTAGAACCGCCTGAATTTCAGATTGTGTGCATTTTAATAACCACACAGTTATTTATGACTAAAGCTCATTATAAATGGATCAAATTGGGGCAATAGTTGAGTTATCTGAGAAGGGAGTTATTATTCTGGGGAAAAACCCGACATTTCCAAGATATTCGTAGATTAATTAAACATTATTTTAATTCTATTTCAGAGAATACGACGGCATATTAGGGTCAATTAAATAAACAATAATATAACAAAGTGAGGGGTGATATACCGAGAGCTGAAAGGCCGTTGTAGGTTAGGGGGTTACGGAGATGGTTTAGAGGAAATAATGAATTTAGGGGGAAGAAAGTGTGATTTATCGGCGCTTCGTTGTTGTTTTACTCCTGCAGATCGACATGGAGATAAAATACAAAAAACAATAACAAAATAATGTTTGTTTTCCTCCCAAAGTAAACAAATATCTTCTATTTTTTTATGTCTTTATCGGAATCAAGAAGAGAACAAGAGAGTTAATTTTTTGTTTTGGGAACTTTAAAAAAAGTTTAGATATTAATATATCTGTTGTTTTAATTTAATGTGGGAATGAAAGGCTGTTTGTTGGTGGAGGAGAAACAGGAAGCTCCGTTACACGTTATTATCCTGTTGGTTTAATTAATTTTCATATTTTATTTTGGGAAATAAAAATTAATCGTAAACTGAGAGCCGTCAAGCAGAAATATTTGTACTTTATTTAATTTTTTGTATTCTGTTATCTTAGTCATAATCCAACAAGGGGTGTGTGTGTGTGTGTGTGTGTGTGTGTGTGTGTGTGTGTGTGTGTGTGTGTGTGTGTGTGTGTGTGTGTGTGTGTGTGTGTGTGTGTGTGTGTGTGTGTGTGTGTGTGTGTGTGTGTGTGTGTGTGTGTGTGTGTGTGTGTGTGTGTGTGTGTGTGTGTGTGTGTGTGTGTGTGTGTGTGTGTGTGTGTGTGTGTGTGTGTGTGGTGTGTGTGTGTGTGTGTGTGGTGTGTGTGTGTGTGTGTGTGTGTGTGTGTGTGTGTGTGTGTGTGTGTGTGTGTGTGTGTGTGTGTGTGTGTGTGTGTGTGTGTGTGTGTGTGTGTGTGTGTGGGGGGGGTAAGTTGCAAAGAGAGATATTTTGCTTTTACAATTTTGAATTTTTTTTTTTTCTTTCATGACTCAAAGTAAAAATCACGACAGACGAGTTCTTCAGAAATCACAGGATTAATGATTTGTTATTATTGTTGTCTTCCTCCTCCTGTGTGTCGGATCCTTCTGACGGGACGGACGGGTTTCCCTCAGTTTGATAGTCGTTGCCTCGGAACCTGTAAATACTTCTTTTGGTAAAGTTTTATATAAACACGGACATGAACTCAAAGACTCTGCAGTTTGTCTTAATTTGTAGTTTAAAAGTCACCTATTATTAAAAATCCCCTTCTCCATGTCTCTTCTACATCAACATGTGTCCCCTCTTCTTCATGTCTCTTCTACATCAACATGTGTCCCCTCTTCTCCATGTCTCTTCTACATCAACATGTGTCCCCTCTTCTCCATGTCTCTTCTACATCAACATGTGTCCCCTCTTCTTCATGTCTCTTCTACATCAACATGTGTCCCCTCTTCTTCATGTCTCTTCTACATCAACATGTGTCCCCTCTTCTTCATGTCTCTTCTACATCAACATGTGTCCCCTCTTCTTCATGTCTCTTCTACATCAACATGTGTCCCCTCTTCTCCATGTCTCTTCTACATCAACATGTGTCCCCTCTTCTTCATGTCTCTTCTACATCAACATGTGTCCCCTCTTCTTCATGTCTCTTCTACATCAACATGTGTCCCCTCTTCTTCATGTCTCTTCTACATCAACATGTGTCCCCTCTTCTTCATGTCTCTTCTACATCAACATGTGTCCCCTCTTCTTCGTGTCTCTTCTACATCAACATGTGTCCCCTCTTCTTCATGTCTCTTCTACATCAACATGTGTCCCCTCTTCTCCATGTCTCTTCCACATCAACATGTGTCCCCTCTTCTTCATGTCTCTTATACATCAACATGTGTCCCCTCTGTGGAAAGAGACTCTGAAAGTTTCAGGAACAAAGATTCTCTCTCTTTTTGATCCATTTCTATAAAAACCTGTCTGAAAACGAGCTGATCAGATTTTGGCCACTTTATGATGTCATAACGATGTGTTGTCTTGTGTAACCATTAGCCAATCAGCAACCAAGGTAACCCCCCCCCCCCCCCACCTTATCACCTGAATCTCCTCCTAGAGCACCATTGAGTTCTTTGTAACCAAATGTCTCTCAGAGGGGCGTGGGGAGGGGCTCCTTATTTTCATCTAAACAGACAGAGAATCAGCACTTTGGAAACAGGGCTGAAACAGAGGGGATTATGGGTAATGCTGCAATGATCTGTTTGGTGTTTCAGCCAATCAGAGACAGGCTCTGTATATATCTGAGACCTGTGATACATTGATGAAAAACAGTATAATAGGGTATCGTTAATACCTTCATAATTGTCTTGTTATTTAGATAAAAGACACACACATCAGAATGATGGTTCTTTATTCAAGATATTGTAATGTTTCCTTCAGATAATTGTTTATTTCATAGTCCATGGCATAATGCTATACTATATATTTAATTAAAATGTATAAATAACAGAACTATTACACAAAACTGAACCATACAAACATTTTTTATTAAAAAGAGGAGGTATGACGTGTTGAAGGACTGTTAATTGCAATAAAATGTGTATTTATTATATTTGTGTTAAAGGTCCCATGTCATGCTTTTCCGGTTATCACCCGTCCCCTTGTTGTTATGAAGGTTTTTATGCATGTAAACGGTCTGCAGAGTCAAAACCCTCAAAGTACACCATGTAGCGAGTAAAACTCTAACACAGAAAATACCTCCCCAAAACGCCTCGTTGGAGATACGTCACTGTCCATTTGATTCTTCCGGGTACATCATGATGTCATGTCGTCCCCGGAACGAAAAGGACCAATCCGTGGAGCCGTTACGTTACGTCCGCGGAGCCGTTACGTTAAGCCCCCGCTGATTGGTCCAAATTGACCAATCCACGACTTCCTCACACACTCAGTGCAGGCAGCTCTGCTGATCTCTCCTCCCTGGCTGCAGGCTGATAACAGACAGTTGGGATCGCGGCGAAATTCTCTCTGCAGACCCATTCTCACAGCGTTTATTAACCTTTTTCTTACTCAATATCAAGCCACACTTATTGCTTTTACTTCGGCTGTGACTTTGTGTGCTCAGGTTGAGTTTGGCTGTGTTTCGCTGTGTATCGCTAAACAAGGAAATCACACCTCCACGGAGCTCAGCGCGATTCACAACGTCCCGACCAATCGGAGCACACTGGGCTCACAGGGAGGGGGGGGGGCAAGAGCTGCAACGAGCCGTTTAGTGGAGAGAGTGAATACACATACTTTACAGAGATGCTGTTTGAGAAAACAATGTGAGTTTGGAAAATTGCACAGTATAATTATATTCTAGTAGACCTCAACAATGGAATTATGATCAGTGGAAATGGCCATGACATGGGACCTTTAATATAATAATAAATATGTATATTTTTTCTTTTAAATGTGATATTTGAATAAAGGTATTCTCTTTTGTATATTTCCAAAGTAATATTAACAGTAATGTAAACCCACAAAAGAAAACCTAAAACAAAAGGAAACATTTATTCATGCTTCACAAATAATACAATTCTTCTCAATTCTCAGTGACTTAGCATAAAAAGTGGAATGTACCAAAGAGGTTTCATAACATAAACATTATTTAGCAGAAATGTGCCAATACAGTGATGTATGTATGTATGTATGTATGTATGTAACATACATGTAAGTGATAAACAAACTAACGACTCGACTCCCAATATTAATTGAAATTATTTTATTGACTTAAAAATTATCGTATTTCTTCCACTAAGAAAAAAAAACTCCGCTCCACGGCACACCAACGGCTGGAACTGCGACAACAACAACAACAACTTTACGACAGCACGGTCCAACTCTGTTCACAGTTTCTGATCCACTGACAAGTCCTTAAAGTGAAACCCCACGGCCCCGCGGGCGGGGGCAAAACGCAACATCTTGCAAGAAACAGCGTCTGAGGGCTTCTTAACATTTAACAAACTATGAATGTGTCATACCCACTTAACGGGAAGAAACTCAGCTATCGGACAATATTAACCATTTTTAGCAAAACGAAACACAAGGGTAATAACAAAGGCTCTGAATTAGCCCTGAGTGAAAAAATGCTAACGCACTTAGCACATAACTCACGTTAAAATACCCTTATTACTTCTGCACAAACAAGATTACGATTAGCAAACTGAGATTCCAGACATATAAGTATCATCACTGAGCGATCAGAACTCGCGACATGGGAAGCAAAACCAGACATCACACCACGTAGCTTTACGGAGCAAACACGGCCAATTTGTCTTACCTTTTGCTGTTTCTGATCAAAAGTTGTGTTCAATGGCATTAAAACGATAAAAACGCTGCTGAAGGTTAATCCATAGGTTAATCCAATGTGTCTGTCACTTTGAAATGATTACTGATAATCCATCAATCCATTTTTATGTCAATAACAGCGATTTCATATTAGCTGCTACGATAGCTACTAGAGTGTATGACAGCTTCCGGTTCCGGGGCATTCTGGCTACGCATCACTCATTCACCAATGGGTAATGTTTAGATCAGGGGTTCTCAAAGTGCGGCCCGCGGGCCAATGGCGGCCCTCGGAAATGTTTCTGGCGGCCCGCGATAGTTAATGTGACACGCTGAAATGCATTCGTTATATTTTAATCCTCCATTGTTGTATCTAGTAAGAATTAGAATGTAAGAATGGTAAAACTGCGCCCCCTGGGTTGTCATTCCTAAATTATGAATGACAGCTTGTGGAAAGTTTGCTAGACTACTGGTTGCATGGCAACTAGGCATCTCGTGAGTTGCGGTAATTGGTTAGTACAATAAAGAAAGGATTTGTTTTGGAATTATTTTGTGTTCCGTTTTTTCTTGGGCGGCCCTCAATCCAATATTGGGTACCTAAATTGGCCCTCACTCATCAAAACTTTGAGAACCCCTGGTTTAGATGGATTTTAGGAACTTCCCCTCGATTCTATTGGCTCTAACGGTTAAAAAGAGGTGTCAATCATCAAAATCGACCGAGGGGGGCCAGAGATATGGAAAATCCACCCAAATGACCCCAGAAGTGTTTTTTTTGCTAAACCTCTCTAAAAAGGTAAAATGTCACTTTTTTGCATCAATCTTGATACAGGGTACTTATTATATGTTGTAGTTTGGATTCCTACAGCTTTTAGTCTACTATCCCATCATTCAAGGGTGGTTTTCACTAAGTAATGTTTTTTTTGTTGGACGGACACTATCATTTACATTTTTTTACTGTGTTCAATCTGAATTTACTTTAAAATAAAAACATCTATATTAATTCTGACTGTTCTAAATTCAACTCACAGGTTTATCATTACTTTGAGAAAAAAGATTATTCATTTACCCCTTTTAGAAGTGAAGTTATGGTCATTTGTTCTGGGAATGTCATTTTCGAGCCTGAGACCTGGAAAACAGGCTCGGGGGCTTGACTACACGGCCAGTGGCGGAGCCAGGACATTTCCAGTGGGGTGGCCAGGATGGAACCAGTGATCATTTTGGGGTGGCATTGAAATCACTATTATATGAACATAAAAATACATCTCACCATAAAATAAGTGGTTATTTAAGGCACCTACAACACACCTCTACATTATTTGGGATCAAGTGGTGGAATAGATCAAATAATATTCAGTATCTAACTATTTTGTTCGTATTCCCGCAGGCAAAGTATCAACGAAGCTTACATTATACAAATGTAATGCAATTTACAGACTGTTTAGCTTATGGTGATCAGCAGCACTATGAGCTCATTCTCTCAGTGTATCATCAGGAATACAGAGACACACACACATCATTTAAATAAGAGTTTTTAAATTAAATGATAGGTTAAGAATAATCATCTTAAAGTAAATAACAATAAACAATAGCTCTTAACCCTGTAAGCCCCCCGGTTGTAATTTTACAACATTACTTTAAGCTATCCTAAAAAAGTCAGTAAATGTTCAGGGGTAGACATTAAGAGTAAACTTGTACTATCACTGGCCCTACCATTGTAACCACTGGCCCCACCATTGTAACCTCTGGCCCCACCATTGTAACCACTGGCCCGGAGCATTCGTCCAAAAAAAAAATCGACTAATAATGAAGAAAATGAACACATTTGTTGCCATAGTAATTCATGCACTAACTACATTACTACTTGTACTACAACATTTGAATCATCAGTTCTTCCTCATTTCCCTCAATTGTTCATATTTGGTTTATTAAAATAATGATATTGTGGTCATTGATAAAAAATGTCTGCTATTATGAGTATTATTATTTGTATAATGCACTTTCTGCCTTCCTGTCATTAGGAGTTAGAAATATAATGGCTATAGATTAGATTAGAACCTTCATTATCCTAAACTGCTGGGACATTTCCCTATAGCTAATACCTTTATATTGTCTACTCTTCACTTACTTGTCAGCATAGGTCGGCATTGATGTATAGAGCCGACAGAAGACCTTGTTTATATTGGCATCATATTGAGAGGTGCAGCCAGTGACGCGTCCTAAAACCAGGAAGTAAGCTGCTGGTTCCCTCCACAAAAAGCAATGGGATTTCTCCACAGGGTTTTGGAAAATAGCTGGAAATAAGGTCTGTGGAAAACAAACCTGTTTGATAAATGCACGTTTTGTTCAGCCGGATAATCTCCATGTCTACCCTACTTTTATCATTTTCGAATCATAAATCTAATCGATAGATTATAAAAGGGTTTTAGGACGCGTCACTGCACCACTAGAAGCCAACTCCATCGATCAAGCTGGCTCAAACTTCCTCTCCCTCTTCTTCTCATGCTCCCTGTCACTCTTCTTTAACTCCTCCGGTGACTTTCTTTTATTTGAAGATTGTTTTTTGCACGGCGCTTGGACGGTTAACGCTGGTATTAAAAACATTTTGGCGAATGGTTAGGTGTCGCGACAGTGTAAATGCATTTTTAATAATAACATTTTTGAATGGAACATTCTCAACATGAATGCATAAATCCAAATAAATATAACTTACATATGTGGGAAAATACTGTGTTTGAAATGTGTAATTGAAATTAGATGCTAGCTTTTTGTTTTGATATATATATTTTGTATTCCAGTCTCCCTTCAGATATGTTAAGTAGCATGGCATTCAACACAATGCTGCTCACCTCCTTCAGTTGGGAGAAAATCTGGTTCAGGTTCAGCCTTATGGGGGTACAGGGCTACTGAGCCTAGAGATGGATCTGTTGGTCCTGGCACCAGGGGGAGGGACAACTGATTTAGTATGAATAGCTGCTAATAATCTACCTGTATTTGTTAAATGTCAGCTAAAAGACCAGTGCAATTAAAAACCTGTATAGATATTAACAGTACTTAATGTCAGCTTAGTAAAAAAAAACATCACAATTATTATTTACAATGGACTAAGCTTAGCTAACAGACATAATTCCACCACTCATGGACCACACCCACCTTTTCTTTTGAAAGACTGGGTGTCGCCCTTTAGTCCCTCTCTCTTGTTTTTCTCTCCTTTCTTTTCTCTTTTGAAAGCCTGACTTTGTGAGTCGTTGAGACATGGTACTACACACGTAAGTACTAGCATCCCTGCTCCTCACATGCTCACACTAGTGTCTGCTAGAAAGTGCCGGACCAAACCATTACATGTAAATAGAACGGGGTGTACAGAGGCTTTGGATAATTAACTTTTGGAAGAAAATAAGTTAAATGAATTGTAAGTTTAGTGAGTACTTTACATTATCGATATAACATCCTATTAATGTTAATTATTGATGAATGATGAAAGGTTACTTAAACATTTTTTTCTTAATGTTCTAAAATAGTTTGGGCCCCCGTGGTGAGAGTGTTTGGGGTGGCCAATAGGGTGGCCAGGATTCAGCTGGGGGTGGCCACGGCCACCCCCAGCCACCCCCCAGCTCCGCCACTGTACACGGCAGAGCCCACATCGTGTTCCTGTTAGTGTTCACTTCCTCTCTGCCTTCTTCTGGTGATTGATCTGACGTCCAGCGCTCCGTCTTTTAACCTCATTTACTTTCTCTTTCTTGATCCTCCTTAGCAACGGTCAATAAATCCTTGACAGCGGTTTTTACTGGATTAACAACCTGTCACGTGTTCTGAATTGACCAATCAGAATCGAGTATTCAACTAAACCATGTAATGAAAAGTGATATTTTGTCCCCTGAGTTTTTTAACTCAATCTGTTTTTTTTAATGTTTAAAATCTTGTATTTTATTCTCCCACACTGTATTATAAGCTCTGTGTTTGTGGTCGTTTTGTGATACAAGACAATTATATTTAATTTAATTTATTTCTTTATGTTTTCTCTTCTTCTGTCCTGCAGGTGTTCAGGGAAACAGAAAGGATCCTGAGAGACAGCGCCCCCCTCCTGCTGCTGACGGTACTGCAGTGTTAATGTTATACTGCAGTACCGTATTAATACTGCAGTTTTGTTATTATGGTACTGCAGTGAGACAGACAGGAGACAGACAGACAGGAGACAGACAGACAGCAGAGAGACAGGAGAGACAGCCAGGAGAGAGACAGACAGGAGACAGACAGACAGCAGAGAGACATGTGAGACAGACAGGAGAGAGAGACAGACAGACAGGAGACAGACAGGAGAGAGACAGACAGGAGACAGACAGACAGCAGAGAGACAGGAGAGACAGACAGGAGAGAGAGAGAGAGACAGACAGCAGAGAGACAGGAGAGACAGACAGGAGAGAGACAGACAGGAGACAGACAGGAGAGAGACAGACAGCAGAGAGACAGACAGGAGAGAGAGAGACAGACAGCAGAGAGACAGACAGGAGAGAGAGACAGGAAGGAGAGAGACAGACAGACAGGAGAGAGACAGACAGGAGAGAGACAGACAGCAGAGAGACAGACAGCAGAGAGACAGGAGAGACAGACAGGAGAGAGACAGACAGCAGAGAGAGAGACAGGAGAGAGAGACAGGAGAGACAGACAGGAGAGAGACAGACAGGAGAGAGACAGACAGCAGAGAGACAGACAGGAGAGAGAGACAGGAGAGAGACAGACAGGAGAGAGACAGCAGAGAGACAGACAGGAGAGAGACAGACAGCAGAGAGACAGACAGGAGAGAGACAGACAGCAGAGAGACAGACAGGAGAGAGACAGACAGGAGAGAGACAGACAGGAGAGAGACAGACAGGAGAGAGACAGCAGAGAGACAGACAGCAGAGAGACAGACAGGAGAGAGACAGCAGAGAGACAGACAGCAGAGAGACAGACAGGAGAGAGACAGACAGCAGAGAGACAGACAGCAGAGAGACAGACAGGAGAGAGACAGACAGCAGAGAGACAGACAGGAGAGAGACAGACAGCAGAGAGACAGACATGAGAGAGACAGACAGGAGACAGACAGCAGAGAGACAGACAGCAGAGAGACAGACAGCAGAGAGACAGACAGGAGAGAGACAGACAGCAGAGAGACAGACAGGAGAGAGTCAGACAGGAGACAGACAGCAGAGAGACAGACAGGAGAGAGACAGACAGCAGAGAGACAGACAGGAGAGAGACAGACAGCAGAGAGACAGACAGGAGAGAGACAGACAGGAGACAGACAGCAGAGAGACAGACAGGAGAGAGACAGCAGAGAGACAGACAGCAGAGAGACAGACAGGAGAGAGACAGACAGCAGAGAGACAGACATCAGAGAGACAGACAGGAGAGAGACAGACAGCAGAGAGACAGACAGGAGAGAGACAGACAGCAGAGAGACAGACAGGAGAGAGACAGACAGGAGACAGACAGCAGAGAGACAGACAGCAGAGAGACAGACAGCAGAGAGACAGACAGCAGAGAGATCCCAACATGTAAACACCATAACGTTGTTTCTTACAGAAATTGATGAAATATAGTTATTATATATAATATAATTTAAAAAAAAAAAGTTGTCCACTTAAAAAAGGAGAAGTGCATTTTCGGCTAGCTGTTATACAGAATATATTCATAATAATAAACATTATTAATAATATAAGTGAAGCTTGTCTCAGCAACATATGGGACACCTTTTAAATATATAATAATTATATATGAGAATATTTGTATTTATACACAAATTGTGACAAGCATCGTGATTTACCGTGAGTATTTTTGACCCTAAAATTATTATCCTATATTATCATTTCAAAGTAAAACATTGTATTTCTTATTGCAAAAATGTTAGTGATCGTTTTGGCGGGAAACATTTAGACAGCGTTTGTTTTTTACTAAACGAATCTTATAATTGTGACCAAAAAAACTAAAATTATGGATTTCCTTTTTTGTCAAAATGATTTAAAAATGTCAAAAATGTTGATCTATTTGGTCAATTTTTAGACCTATTGTCTTCATTTGTGTGCCTTTCATTTTTGAACACAGACTTGCTCCACTCAAATCCTTTATAGCTTGAATTAAAACATAAACCAACACATTTTGATTAACATAAATACAAATGACGTTTTTCAATTAAGCTAATTTTAAGAAAAAACTATTTTGTGAGTATTTATTTGTAAAGTCTGTAACACTAAAGTGGCTTTTATTGTAAACGTTTACAGTTTTAAAAAGGATTTTCAGATGTTTATTGTATCTTCAACACTGTGTAACACTCCTTGTTATAAATGTAGGTATACCTCCACCTGAGTGCCTTAAAGTCTTTAAAGGTCCCATGTCATGCTTTTCTGGTTAGGAGCTCCAACAAGCCGTGTAGGACAGAGAGTGGACACACGTACTACACAGAGATGCTGTGAGAAACCAATGTGAGTTTGGAACATTGAACAATGTAAATCTATTCTAGTAGACCTCAACAATGGAATTATGATCAGTAGAAATGGCCATGACATGGGACCTTTAAGCTGTATTTAGTTTTTATGTTTAAACCGTTCATTTTCGAAGGTTTTAAGGTGGAAAGTAAAAATGTAAAAAAGGTCTCTGAGGTTTTATGAACTCGGCTGATTTTAATTTAATCTGTGAATGTTTCCTCTAAAGTGCCTTAAAACTGATTTATAATGTGAAAAATTACAAATCTTTAAGAAAAATTAGAATTTTGCACTTTCAGACATTCTCTCATCACTCCAAACATTTCATTATCTCCTCTTTGAATTCAAGAAAACACAATTTTATTTATGAATACATAAGTATTTATTGTCTTTTTTTGCGCATTTTGTCGTTATTGTGATTTTGTCTAATGCTTGGTTAGTTGTCTTGCTCATGTTGACATGTGTTGGGTTTCTGTTGTGTTGTGTTGCGTTATTGTTGTTTTGTGTAGTTTTTTGTTGTACTTTATTTTTATTCTTAATTATATTAGCTAAATGTTTTTTTTTTTTTTTCATTTTATGGTGATGTGGTGGTCTGATGTATAATCCTGCAGCTTCTTGACCTTTGAAATATTTCTATATTTGTTTCGTTTTTGTAGTCTTAGTTTTGTGCAAATGAAATCAAATAAAAGATATATAATTATTAATTGGTTGACTTCAGTGTCTATCTTTTCAACAGAAAACACATGAAACAGATAAAGACAAAATAAAAACAAACATATTTATATATTTTGTTAAAAATAAATACCTGAGAGATGAGGAATGTGCAGGTGTATGTGAGAATAAAAATGTATTAAAATCATAATCAAGATAATTATAATGTTTATAAATAAGTTAAATAAATACAATGATTAGAAGTGGAAAAAATACATATAATAATAATTAATTAAATGGAAAGCAATATTTAAAACAAATGGTGTATTCTTTTTTATTTAATTTTACCTATTGGCTGTAATGTGTTAATCGAACCAACAGGGGGAGGGGTCGGCTGTTTCTGTGTTTTCATCCTGAGAAACTCAAAGAACAAGAGCAGCAGGTGACAGAAACTTTCACATCACAAATTAAACGTAGGCTATATGAAGAAGTACAGACAAATACAAAAGCAAATCTTCTTCTGCTCCAAGCAGATAGACTATAAGCTTTGACTTTGGCTGAAAAACTGGGAAGAGAAACAAGATGGAGCACAAAGTGTCTTCAAGTCCCTGCCAGGTATTAGTCAGCACCTTCAAACACAATGCCAATCGACTTCAAGTCTTCTGCCTGGTATTAGCCAAGATCAGTCTCTTTCCCATTTTAGTTGCAGCCCCTATAGCCCAAATATTATCTCCTGTTAAATTCCGGGTATTTGTCAGCCCCCCCTTGTATTTTGTATGACAACAACTCCCTGCCTGTCGCAACATTACTGGAAATCAACAAAGTAAATCCCAACATGTCAATTTTCATCCAGATATTAGTCGTAGCCTTCCGAACATTTCCCAGAGAAGCTTATTTTTACATCCAGGTATTAGTCAGAACTCTTTACTGCATGTCTGGTTTAAGTCAGGGTCTTTCACACAATGTTGTCGTGATTATCAGTATGTTCCAGTAATAAGTCATATCCCTGCACAGCATGCCAGATTTAAAACAGGCGCGTTCCAGTCTCTGCCAAGTATTAGCCAAGACCATTAATTCTCCTTCACATTTTATAGTTGCAGCCTCCACCAATATTTAAGTTATGTTCTCTCTCTTCTCTCAGGACTACTGATGAAGAAAGTCAGAGAGGTGAGTCTGACTTTTCTAAACCTTGTACAGATGGACAATGAGCACAAATATTTAAAGAGCCACTTCTGGTGGGGGGGGGGGGCAGATTGTGTAGTTGTTTTCAGGCTCTTTTCTGGTCATTTCCCTACTGAAAAACCCAGCATAGACCAGTTTAGGATGGTTGCTGGTTTTTGCTGGTGTTAGGCTGGTATTGCTGGTTCAAGACCAGCCTGGCCAGCTTAACCAGCATCTATGCTGGTTTTAGCTAGTAGTTAAACTGGTCTATGCTGGTGAAGCTGGTATTTATGCTGGTCTACCATCAGTCTTGCTGGTGAAACTGAAACAGACAGACAGACAGACAGAGAGGTCGGGACACAGGGGAACGGCGAGATGGCAGTGGTTAAACAAAGCGGTATAAAACATGATTTTGACTGGCGCCAACGTTACGTCCACATGGTTCCATCGCGTGCTTCAACGGAGACGCTTCCCATTCACGCTGGGTGTTTCTCAATGTCGAGGAGGCTTGCCGAGTCACTTGCTTCAGAAGCGATGCAAGAATCCTTCCTAGCCTCGGAAAACAAAGAATGGTGGAACAGGCTAACAGGTGTGCGTCATATGCGAGGCCCCGCCTTAAATGGAGCGCGATTTCCGCCAAAGATTTGGAAATTGGTCTGTGCGCAAAGCATTGTGGGGATTGTAAGACCGCGGAGGATACACATGTGCAGCCTCGAAATTAACCGCAACGAAGTACGCCGGCCTCGGTAGAATTAAAAGTATCCTGGACATTGGAACAGTCCTTCGGCGGGACTCGATGACGTAGCATCCTTGAAATTGTGGCTCTGGAGCAGCCTTCCTCGACATTGAGAAACACCCTTTGAATGGGGGAACTTCAAGTGCATTGTGGCTCTGTCTCGTTGCTTTGCCTCCGTTGCTCGCCTCGAAAGTTGAGAAAAGTTCAACTTTTCAAGCGTCGACGTGTACATTTCTTTTCAGTTTGCTTCAAGAAGTGGCTTCAACAGACAGATGCAGGCCAGGTTGGGGAAAACATTATGGACATGAACAAGGAAAAACAAAAAACACTTTCTTTGTTGCGTTTTTCTTATCATACATGTTACTGTACATTTTTATTGTAAACCAGCCAACAATTCCAGCCTAATATCTACTGGCTGGTCAGGCTGGTCTTTTCAGCAGGGTTTGCACATTTTTTAAGGTATTATATTTTTTTACTCATGGAATCTTTTGTTGTTGTTGTTATTTTAAGTCTTTTTGGTAGTTTTGCATCCCTCACTAATCTTATTTAATTTCTTTGTGGTTGTTTGTACGGTGGCCCTGAAGTGCAAGACACCACAGCGTTTCACAAAACACCACAGCGTTTCACATTGGACGGAAAGGGTATTCCTTTAGGGAGAACACTTCTTGTTTGTGATTGGACAGAGCCAGCCATAGAAGCACTGCTGTGATTGGTTGTTTTTGCTGCCAGTCAAGAAATGACGCTGCGTGATTGGCCCAACACATCAGTCGTTAGCTGTTAGCACACACTCAGAGCTCACAGCTCCTCATATCTGTTCAAAACTGGACAAAAGTTAAACATATACAAAACACAGACTGTCTATGTCATGGTGAATACAGTCGCTGCTTTATGTATGTCTGTATGACGTTGTTGTGAGTGTGGACGGAGCAGCTACAGGTTAGTTTAGCCTGATCGATCCGATTCCGATAGGATTTACATGGAGATACGGCCCGCCCCCTCTCCAGCGTCTTGTTTGAATGACAGGAGTAAACACAGAATTAATGCTTTATTAATTCATGGTTTTTAAGGGGCTTATCTCCATGTAAATACTATGGTAGACCACCCAATATTCGCATCGCTCTAATCGCTCGAGTTTCACCGCAGCTGTGATGCCCCTGTGGGTTCATCAGTAGAGAGGAGGTGGCTGTCCTGTCTGTGCTGTGGTGATTGGTGATTGCAGTAACTCAGGGCACCTGGGTCTGGTGTCCTGCAGCTATTTAACACCTCTGCTCCTCTCTGTCTCTCTCTGCTTCTCCCTGCAGGCACACCGGTTTTGTTGAGTATGATAGGAGTTTCTTCAGTTGCTTTACTTTGTGCACTTCAACACTCTCACACACATACATGTCCATACAATCCTCACCCTGCATTTACATTACTGATACCACTGACATCCACACCTCATACTTTACTGGATTTGATTTGTTTGTCCTAAATAAACACCTTTACCTACCCGTTGACATGTTGTGTCTCCTTTTTGTTGTGGCCTTTTGAGCCAGGTCGCAACAGCAGCTGTCAGCTGTGTTTGCTCCTGTCATTCAAACAAGAGGCGCTGGAGAGGGGGCGGGGCGTATCTCCATGTAAATCCTATGGGAGATACCAACTACAACAAAATGAACATATTTGACCGTGATTTAATTGTAATACACGTTTCAAAGTGATGCCGAAGTAACTAAATACTGATACCGGTTAGTAAAAACCATGAATTAACGCTTTGACAAGTCTGCAGATAAGACGGCAGGCGAAAAGCTTTTAAAATGCGTGTTTTCTGAATGGAATCGGACCCATCAGGCTAAACTAACCTGTTGCTGCTCCGTCCACACTCACAACAACGTCATACAGACATAAATAAAGCAGCGACTGTATTCGTTATGACCAGTGTTGGGCAAGTTACTTCCAAAATGTAATATATTACATACTACATATTACTCTCTTTTGAAAGTAATAAGTTACATTACAATATTCCTGTCTCTGAAATGTAATGAGTTACACTACTTTACCCAGATAGCAAAAGATGTTAAATCAACGTTGAATTATGGTCAAAAATGTTGATTTTTGGTTAAGGTTGAAGATTGATGGTGGATCAACCTTAAATGTTGAAAAGATGTCATTGAATCAACGTTGTATTGTGGTCGAATTTAATGATTGAAATGCCAACATTGAATTAAAAAAAAACAAAAAACAGGTATGAGTATAGAGGCTTTGCATATGACGTCACGGGTGACGCGACGTCAGCCCAGCGGCCATACTGGAGTACCAAAACAGACACCGTAATACTCATACCTGTTTTTTATCGGACATATAATGGTGAACTTCTGTGCTATTGTTGGCTGCGGCAACAGAGGGGATCGAAACAGGGGGCCGAAGTCCTTTTACAGGCTGCCGGCGGTTATAACACATCAGGGTGAAGCAACACATGCACTTTCAAAGCGTTGACGGGAAACATGGCTCAATAGGATCGGACGGGAGGATCTCAAACCATCCAACCACAACTATACTCGCGTTTGTGGGGATCATTTCACGTCAGGTAAGTGTCAGGTTTTACATACAAACATTCAAAATCAACATACAACCCACGTACTAAGAAATGTATCTTAACAAGGAAATAGGAATCCTGGAGTCTGTCATCGATCGACATATCAGATTGTGGAGTATCTACAAAGTAAAGTCATCCCTTGGCTCAGGTCATCTTCCCACCAGTCTGTCAATCCCCTGCAGTGCTTCGTTTAACTGTTAATTAAAGAAATTCCTCCCCCTACTGGCCATTTGATTATATGTAAACAGTAAAGGCTGTACAGTCCCTGGCACCTTTTCAGAGGCTTTTGGTTTCCTCAATTATTTGTCATGTTCTAATGTCTTGACACCAGCATTTTAAATATATCTAAAGTCTGACTTCGCCTGTCAAAAGAGGTCACATTTGTATTAATTAACAGTTCACCCAGGATATAACTGACCAACAATCTGATTTATTTGTAGGTAAACCAGTGGCACTTTGTGACAAAAATCATCCTGACTGGGCACCGTCTGTCAAATTGGGCCATGAGAAAATTACAGCACCTTCCCCTGCTACACATGCCAGGTATAAACGCGCCAGAAAAAGGTCATCCATCGCACCACTTTTTTTTTTTTTTTGTATGATTTATTTATGAGATTTTGAGCACAACAGACATACAATACACCTCCTACATGGAGTGAGATTGATACACAGTTGAATACTGTGGAACAAGGTATCAACAAAGAGACAGTTTACCCCCTCCCTCCCTCCCTCCCTCCCTTACAGACAAGCATCAATGAAATAGGATGCAATGGATTTTGAAACAGGTAATAATGGTAATGAAAGACCAATATTGGCCATACATGCCATAACATACACATTTACATATGCATTCAAATCATACATGCTTCTATACATGTATGTTACAAAGACACAAACAGAATAATAACAAAACACTAACAGCACACAGAAAGAGAAAAAAAAATATATATATATATATATAAATAAAATAAAAATAAAAACACCTGCTACTGTACTACAAGCTGAAGCTCATTTGGGGGGGGGGGAGGGGGCATAACCAGGTTGTCTAGATATCAGGGTCAACATCTATTTGGAGAGATCTGACATGCTCTAGGAAGGGTTGCCATATCTTATAGAATTTCTGTTCCGAGAAACGCAGAGAGTATTTAATCTTCTCCAGTCTCATAAAATGAAGGGCATCCTTTATCCATTGAGAATGAGAGGGGGGCAAGGGCCTTTCCACCGCAGCAGAATGGCACGTCTTGCTAACAATGTAAGAAAGGCAACAAGCTCAGCAAAATAAGACGGCAGTGAGAGGCCAGTGGGTAGGACACCAAACAGGGCGAGTAATGGTGAGGGTCGGATATTGGCAGATGTGATGGCTGAGAGGGAGTCAAAAACACAAGCCCAGAAAGGAGCAAGGTGGGGCAATACCAGAACATATGACTGAGATTGGCTGGTCCTTGATGACATTTGTCACAGTTTGGGTCAATGTCAGGGTAGATAGAGCTAACCTACATTTAGACCAGTGAACTCTGTGGACCACTTTGCACTGTAAAACTCCATGGCGAGCACAGATAGACGATGAGTGGACCCACCTCAGAGCATGCTCCCAGGTGGCAGGGTCTATATCCTCACCAAGCTCCTCAGACCAAGCATTACGCAAAGAATCAGAGGTTGTTAACTGATTTTTGAGAAGAGTATTATACAGTATGGAAATTGAGCCTTTGCGATTAGGGTTAACATCAAGTATTGTATCAACAAGAGTAGAAGGAGGGAGGGCAGGGAAGCCAGGAAAATGATTGCGAACAAAATTGCGGACTTGCAAATATCTAAAGAAATGCGTGCGCTGCAAATTGAAAGCTTGAGTTAGCTGGTCGAAGGAAGCAAATATGCCACTGATGTAAAGCTGTTTTATTGAAACAATCCCTAGGTCTTTCCAGATCAAAAAAGCCCTGTCAATGACTGACGGAGTAAACAGAGGGTTAGAATGTACTGGGGCAGAGACAGGTGTTATCTGTAGCCCAAAGTGCCGCCTGAACTGATTCCAGATTTTAAGGCAGCTTTTCACTACAACACTCCTGGAGTGTGAAGTTGGTGACGATGTTGGGGGAGGCACAGCAGGGACAACAGAGAAGAGGGACTACATGAGGCTTCTTCAACCTGCAGCCATGATGGAGGCTGGCTGCTGGTGTGACACCAGTACAATATTGTTCTAATGTTTGCAGCCCAATAGTAAAGCAAGAAGTTGGGTAGAGCAAGGCCACCCAACTGTTTAGGCTTTTGTAAAATGTCTTTTTTGATTCTAGGGGTGCTTTTGTTCCAAATAAATTGTGAGATTACACTATCAAGAGAGTGGAAAAAGTGTTTGGGGAGGAAAATAGGTATACACTGGAATAGATATAAGAACTTGGGCAGCACATTCATTTTAATACAATTTATACGACCAGCGAGAGACAGAGGCAAGAGTGACCAACGATGGATGTCTTGGGACAGCCTAGCTAAGAGAGGGGAAAAGTTACGTTCAAATAGTTCTGAATAGTTTTTAGTTACACATACACCCAAATATTTAAAGTGCTCCAGCGATGTTCTGAATGGTAACTCGGAGAGGGGATGGGCTATGGCTGCCGCATTAACTGTCACAAGTTCGCTTTTATGCAGATTCAATTTATAACCTGAGATTTGCCCAAATTCTTTCAACACGGTCAGTACAATAGGGATAGATTTGTCTGGGCTAGAAAGAAAGACCAGGAGGTCATCGGCGTACAGGGATAGTTTATGTTCCATGCCACCTCTTGAGATGCCCAACATCTGACTAGCCCTAAGAGCTACTGCTAGAGGTTCAATGGCAATGGCAAAAAGTAATGGAGAGAGTGGACAGCCCTGTCGGGTACCACGGTTGAGGGAGAAATAGTCAGAGTAGTCATTATTTGTGCGAACACAAGCAAGGGGGGATGTATACAAAAGCTTAATCCAAGATATAAGTGTATCGCCAAAGCCAAAACATTTCAGTGTGTAAAACAGGTAGGGCCACTCCACACGATCAAATGCCTTTTCAGCATCCATTGAGATGACCAGCTCCGGGTAGTCAGAGGTGGTTGGTGAATACAGAATATCAAACAGTCGTCTGACATTGTGAAAGGAATGTCTGTTCTTTATAAACCCTGTTTGGTCTGCAGAGATGATAGTTGGCAGGACACTCTCCAGCCGCCTAGCCAACATTTTAGCCAGTATTTTGACATCAGCACAAAGCAGAGAGATAGGGCGATAATTACTACAAGACAATGGGTCTTTATCCTTTTTCAATATGAGAGAGATAGTAGCCTGACGCAGAGTGAGAGGAAGTGAGCCATTTTGCAGCGATTCGTTGAACATGTTAAGTAGAAGCGGTGAAAGTGTATCTGCAAATGTTTTAAAAATTCAGCAGGAAAACCGTCAGGGCCAGGGCTTTTCCCATTCTGCATAAACATTAAAGCACTCCTAAATTCGTCTATTGTAAATTGTGCATCCAGATTAGATGCCACTTCAGAGTTGATAGAAGGGATATCTAAGGAACTAAAAAAGTGTTCGTACTGTGCTTCGTTGTCTGGGCACTCAGAGGAGTATAATGACGCATAAAAATCCCTGAACTGACCGTTAATGGATTGAGGGTTAATGGTTGGTCCAATATCTGTGTTAATTTGGGCGATGTGCAATGATGAGGAGGATTGCCTAATCTGGTGAGCAAGCAACCTACTTGGTTTATCTCCAAATTCATAATAATTATGGCGTGTTTTTAACAGGGACTGAGCTGTTTCGTTGGAGGTCAGAATGTCATATTCCGCCTTTTTTGTGAGTAAGTCTTTGAAAAGATCAGCATCAGGTGTGTCTACACACTTTGACTGCAGCTCTGCTATATCCTTGGAGAGAGTGGCCTTGTTTTCCATAGCAATCTTTCTCTGATAAGCAGAGTAAGATATTATTTCTCCTCTTAAGTAAGCTTTACATGCTCCCATATGGCTGCTGCAGATATATCTGGATTGACATTGGTAGATATGAAAAGATCAATACGACTGTTAATTGTGTTAATAAAGTTGGTGTCAGAAAGTAGCAATGAATTAAAGCGCCAGGGAGAGCGGGAAAGCGATCTGCCTGGGAAGGAGACATCCATGACGACGGTTGCATGATCTGAAATTACAATAGGACTGTAGGAACACGACATGACAGAGGAGAGGAGTTTACTATCAATGAGAAAGAAATCTATTCGTGAGAACGTTCCATGAACAGGAGAGAAGAATGAGAACTGCTTGGTGCTAGGATTAAAAAAGCGCCAGGCGTCTGAGACGCATATTGTTCCATGAACAGCTGGATTACTTTAGATGATTTAGATGAAGCATAAGGCCTGTTGGATGAGCGATCAAGTGAGGAATCAAGACAGCAGTTGAAGTCACCACCAAGGATAAGCTGATGAGAGTTTAGGTCAGGGAGAGAGAAAAAAAAGTTCTTAAAAAATTCTCATTATCCCAATTTGGGCCATACACATTTGCCAACACCAGGTTATTAGCCCCAATTCTACCTGTAACAATTATAAAGCGTCCATTAGGGTCTGAAATGACAGTGGACATTGAGAAGGGGATTGATTTATGAATTAGAATTGCAGCCCCGCGTGCCTTGCTTGAAAATGAGGAGTGGTAAAGTTGGCCTACCCAACCTCTCTTAAGTTTAACGTGATCTAACGGCTTAAGGTGGGTCTCTTGTAAAAAGGCTATTTTAGTGTTAAGGAATATAAGATGGTTGATCACTTTGTTACGCTTAACAGGAGAGTTAAGACCTCTAACATTCCAACTAGTGAATCGAACTGCACCGCATGGTGCAGACAATGAGACTGTACTAGCCATATGCAGGGATTGACGGTATGGTTGGAGATGCATCCTCCATAAATGCCCCCGCCCATCCCCACCTAAGACTCAGAGCCAGAACCAGAGAGAGAGCCATATGGATTGTAGCAGTAGCACATAGATAATAGTAGAAAAATACAGTAACAGAACGCACAATAAAACAACTCAAAAAACAGTGACAAAAACACCCCACAAGCAACCCACACTCCAACCCCAAACCCCACTGCTGCTGCAAGAAGCAACAGCGTGAAACTCACTGATCCACTGATCAGCATCATTTGCTACTTCCTAAAATCCATCACGCTGATCCCACGACTTAATAAACTTAATAAACTTCAAGAAAAGCATTGTATCTTAACCTCAAAAGCCACATAAAAAACGAGTATAATAGGCATTCCCATGAATTGTTTTGAACACATGTCTGCCTGTGAAAACGTGTCAGTCTGTTGGAAATACGATGAAACAGTGTAACACAAACACTAAACATGTCAGCCTATTAGAAATACGAAACTCTTTGATGAGACAGTGGAACATGAATATCAAACGTTTATACTCTTAACAATAGGCTACTGTAGACAGCCCGTAGCTGTGGAGATAACATTTGGGAAGGTGTACGCCAACCGCAAACTGCAATCAACGCTAGCGCACAGCCGGCATTTATGATGGGAAAACGCTAAAATGGAAAGAGCGCGCCTCGCCATCAGGCACGTAATATTGACATTAACGATAGCGTTAATTGTACATAAGTCACTGGCTTACTTGTTCAAGTTCTGTAGAAACTTGTCAGCCTCCAAAACAGACCGGATCCATGTCTTCTCGCCGTTGGGGAGGGTAATACGGAGCTTGGCTGGATACAGGAGAGCCGGTCTGTACCCGCGCTTGTAGAGTTCCGCCATGGAGCTTTTGTACTCTGCTCTTTCCTTCAACACATCGCTGCTGTAATCCTCGTAGAGTCGGATCTTGTGCTCCTTGTAGAACAGCTCACCACGTCTACGAGCCTCACGGATGAGCAGGTCCTTCACTTGGAAGCGGTGTAGGCGTACGATGACAGGTCGTGGCTTATCTCCTGCAGCAGGCTTGGGTGCGAGGCTCCGGTGGGCACGATCGAGCTCAGGTGGTGAAGAAAGGACCTCCTTGCCAAAGACATCCACAAGTAGTTGGGAAAAAAACGCGGTTGGTCGTGGACCTTCAAGCAATTCAGGTAGGCCGATAATCCTGATGTTTTGGCGCCTGCTGCGCCCCTCCAGGTCGGCTAGCTTAGTTTTCAGCAACACGTTATCTTGTTGGAGGGTAGAGCATGCATTCTCTAAATGTTGGAGACGACGGTCCACCTCATTAGAGTTGTCTTCCAGAGAGCTGATCCTTTCCCCATGGCCCGCTACAGTCGAGGTCAAGCCGTCCAGTGTCGTTGTCAGCGCCTCAAAAGATGACTTACGGCTCCTACACACGGCGGCGTGCGTTGTCGCCTGCCGGCGGGGGGGGCTGAAACTCGACCAACAACCAATCACATGAATCTCCCGCCCCTGACACACAAGCACGCGGTTTGATTGGCTAGAGCTTGCACTGGCATATGATTCGATTGGCTGACGCCTCCGTCGAGGCGGCAAAAGTAGAACATTGCTCTACTTTTGCAGCGAGCACCGCGAGAGAAGCTACGCTTTGCTCCCACAATGCAGTTCGGCGAATCGTGACGTCACCCCATTCAAAGTGAATGGGCAGAAGCGTTGAAGCGGCAACGCACGCCGCCGTGTGTAGGCTCCGTTAAAGTCGGCAGATATTGCATTCCTGTGCTCAGCTAACAGGGAGCTAAGTTCTGCTAGCGTAACACTAGCAGACGAGGAAGACGGGTCTTTATCCTGCTTGCTTTTCGTTTTAGACATTGTCGAGGCCAAAAAGGTGGTCAGCACAGTTACACTAAACTTTTGAAAACAAAAATACTTAAAAATTAGAAGTTTAAAAGGTAAATCTGAAAGTTAAGTTGTGGGAGCGAGCCACCTGCACGTCTACTCCGCACACCTCATACCGGAAGTCCCATTGTGTTCTTTTTAACCAAATATCTCAGGGGCGTGGGGAGTGGCTCCTTATTTTCATCTAAAGCAATGCTTCTTAAAGTGTGGTCCGCGGACCACTGGTGGTCCGTGAGCGCCCCCTAGTGATCCGTGAGTATATTGGTAACATTTCACATTTGAAATAAATAAATACATTTAAGTTTTCCACACTCTCGCGGGAATATCTCCACAATGGAGCAAGCTTAAGTTTCACTTTCAATTGCATGATATAGCCCAGGGCAACACCTTCGTCACACATGTTGCCACCTGTTTGTACCATTTTCAGGCGATTTGTAATCTGTTCTAGAAAAACCATGTGTTTTTTTTATACTTGTGGAGTTAGGTGGTCCGCGAGTGTTTTTTTATTGGTTAAGTGGTCCTTGGTATGAAAAAGTTTGAGAAACACTGATCTAAAGTAACAGACAGAGAATCAGCACTTTTGAAACAGGGCTGAAACAGAGGGGATTATGGGATGCTACAATGGGTGATCTGTTAGGTATTTTGAGCCAAACACTTCAGAGACATGTTTTTTATATATCTGAGACCTTTAATATATTGATGAAAAACAGTATAATAGGGGACCTTAAAAACGTTATCTAATAAACTCAAACTATTGAAATAAAAAAATCCTTCCTTAAATGTCACCTCCCAGACTCATTGGTTCAGGTACAAGGCTTTTCAAACATTAGTATGGACAGGAACAGTAACTCGGGGAAAGTGAGGGGGGGAGGCATTTGCGCTTATATTTAGGACTCTTGGTGCAGCAATTACACAACAAAAGACACTGTGTGTACTCCCGATATCGAACTCTTATGCCTACATCTGAGACAATTTTACCTACCTAGAGACTATGGGAACATTTGTATCTGTGCTGTTTACATCCCACCCAATGGGAACACATCAAAGGCACGTGTAGCGGACTGCGTGCACGAGCAGTTAAAGAACAAACCTGATGCACCTATATTTGTTATTGGAGATTTTAATCACTGTAAACTAGAACCAGCACTTCCGGGATTCCAGCAATACGTAAAAAATGGCACCCGGAAAAATAACATACTGTACAAATGTTATGGCAACATCAAAGATGCGTATGCTGCTCGGATTAGACCCCCCCTTTCAAATTCGGACCATAACACCATCCAGCTAATCCCCACCTTTAAGGCTGTCATCAAGAGAAGTAAACCTGTCTCTAAAACTGTCAGTCTATGGCAGGATGAGCATAAAGAAAAGCTAAGTGGCTGCTTCCTGGCCACAGATTGGGAAGTATTCTACCAGGACAATGACACCGATACCATCGCTGAGACCATCACAGACTACATTCATTTTTGTGTCGATACTGTTGTGCCAAAAAAGACCATTAGGATATATCCAAACAATAAAGACTACATCTCATCGGATATTAAACAGTGTATCCGACGAAGAAATATCGCTTTTCAAAAGAACGATGCAATACAACTGAGATCAGCTCAAAGAGAACTAAAGGGGAAACTTAAAGAAGCCCGAGAGCAACATAGTCTGAGTGTCCGAGAGGCTTTCTCAACCAAGAACTCAAAAGAACTGTGGGACTCTGTGAAAGAAATTACAAATCTGAACTCCGGCAAGAGGGAGATGCATGTTCTGGATGAGCTTAACAAAGCAAATGAACTTAACAACTTCTACAAACGTTTTGATATTAATTCTGCTTCTAACATTGATGCATGTAATAACTTGTCAACCTCTTTAACCTGTGACCCAATACACAATAGAATAATAATAATTGATGATAGTGCTGTGGCCAGGGTTTTCAAACAACTGCATACTAAGAAGGCCAGTGGGCCAGACGGTATTTCGGCACTCCTGCTGAAAACGTTTGCAGACGAGCTCACCCCTGCCTGGAGTCCATTATTCCAGCTCTCTGCTGACTCGGGAAGCATCCCTCAAATATGGAAGAAAGCTGTCATCATACCAGTTGCAAAAAAAACATGCCCACATGACAACAACGACTTCAGACCATGTGGCTTTGACCTCAATAGTTATGAAGTCACTAGAACGGATTATTGTAGGGAACTTGCGAACTGAGGTGCAACACCTCTTGGACCCCTACCAGTTTGTGTACAGCGATGGTAGAGGTACAGATGATGCTCTGACCTCTACAACTCACTTTATTCTAAAACACCTGGAAAATCCTTTAGCTTATGCTAGATTAATGTTCATGGACTTTAGCTCAGCTTTTAATACTATTCTTCCCCAAATGATGTTAAAAAGCTCAAACAGATGGATGTGAACCCTTACTTAATCAGATGGTACCACTCCTTCCTAACTGAAAGACAGCAGCAGGTGAAAGTAAACTCGACCCTTTGACACACAGGTCATAAGCATAGGGGCACCACAAGGCTGCGTTAGCTCTCCTCTTCTATTCACTCTACACAAATGAGTGTAGGAGTCAGCACACACACAACCACATTATAAAGTTTTCTGATGACACAGCCATACTTAGTCTACTGACTAGAGACTCAGACATTTCTATTTATAAACTTGAGATTGAAGGGGTCGTGAAGTGGTGTGAGGCGCACAACCTGGTGTTACATGTTAAAAAAACAAAGGAAATGATATTTGACCCCAAGTCAGTAGGTGATCACAGCCCCGTCCTTATCAACAGGGAGGGAGTTGAGCAGGTTACACGTTTTAAATATTTGGGGATTTATTTTGATGCTCAGTTAGGCTGGGCCCATCAGGTGGATCAGGTAGCTCAAAGATAAGCCAGCGCCTGCATTTTCTGCGTAGGCTCAGGGTTCATGGAGTGGATAAATGCATCATGTTAATGTTCTACAGGGCAGCAATTGAGTCTATTATTCGTTATGGCATCACAACATGGTTTGGTAACTTGTCAGTTAAATCTAAATCACAACTCCAGAGCTTGATAAAAAGGGCTGGAAAAATAATTGGCATGCCTCCACCATCCTCTCTTCAGGAGATATTTGAGGAGATGGTGAGAAAGCATGGCCGTAAAATCACATGCGACCCCAAACACATCCTGTATAGAGAGTTTGAGTTGCTGCTTCCCTGATGGCTTCCACAGGATTGTAGCTGACAACAGGGGCGGACTGGCCATCGGGACGAATCCCGATGGGCCGGTATTGAAGTGGGCCGGTCAGACTATGTGGGCCGGCCGGTAACCGGCAGGGCTCGACATTAAATGGCCCGCTGGCCCGGAAGCACTATTAAGACACCCCGGGCCAGCATAACGTACTTTCCACTTGCCCGCTCGGGCCACTAAAAATATTGCTTTAAAAAAATTGTCCTGTGGTATTGGTATTTTGACTAGCAATTTAGTTAAATTGTTTCGTTTATCAACGCTACAATATAGCGTTCCGTGAGTCGGTTGTCGTTGTTGAGTGAAAAGCAAACAGCTGTTTGCTGCGGAGCGCAGCGCGAGCAAGCTCCCGTGAGCGGGAGCGCGCTCCTTCACTAAAGAATATCGCGCCACCTAACCATTCGCCAAAATGTTTTTAATACCAGCGGTAGCCGGGCAAAAAACAATCTTCAAATAAAAGAAAGTCACCGGAAGAGTTAAAGGAGAGTGACAGGGAGCATGAGAAGAAGGGGGAGAGAAAGTTTCAGCCAGCTTGATCGATGGAGTTGGCTTCTAGTGGTGCAGTGACGCGTCCTAAAACCCTTTTATAATCTATCGATTAGATTTATGATTCGAAAATTATAAAAGTAGGGTAGACATGTGGAGATTATCCGGCTGAACAAAACGTGCATTTATCAAACAGGTTTGTTTTCCACAGACCTTATTTCCAGCTATTTTCCAAAACCCTGTGGAGAAATCCCATTGCTTTTTGTCGAGGGAACCAGCAGCTTACTTCCGGGTTTTAGGACGCGTCACTGCACCTCTCAATATGATGCCATTATAAACAAGGTCTTCTGTGGCTCTGTACATCAATGCCGACCTATGCTGACAAGTAAGTGAAGAGTAGAAAATATAAAGGTATTGGCTATAGGGAAATGTCCCAGCAGTTTAGGATAATGAAGGATCTAATCAAATCTATAGCCATTACATGTCTAACTCCTAATGACAGGAAGGCAGAAAGCGCAATATACAAATAATAATACTCATAATAATAGCAGACATTTTTTAACAATGACCACAATATCATTATTTTAATAAACCAAATATGAACAATTGAGGAAAATGAGGAAGAACTGATTGTTCAAATGTTGTAGTACAAGTAGTAATGTAGTTAGTGCATGAATTACTATTGCAACAAATGTGTTAATTTTCTTCATTATTAGTCGATTCTTTTTTTTGGACGAATGCTCCGGGCCAGTGGTTACAATGGTGGGGCCAGTGATAATACAATTCAGTGGCATTTTACCCTTAATGTCTACCCCCCCCCGTCGACAATTTACTAGCGGTATTTACTTGCGTACCGAAGTGGGCCGGTCGAGAGTCCCGGGCTGATTTGTAGTCCCAGTCCGCCCCTGCCCTCCTCTGTTGCTAGGAGGAGGGATAGGAGGAGGGATCTATATCTATACCTTCTGCCCCGAGGGCATAGATATAAATGGTGCTAAATAAAATGGAAGATGATAATAAAGAAATCTTTTATTCTGAAACAACAAGCAAAAAACATTTTTCATGAAAAAGTGAATGTTAACCTCTGATAATAAAGAATGCAGAGCAGGACACGTGTTGTTGGACTTTTTTAACATTACGTGTCATTTAGCTGACGCTTTTATCCAAAGTGACTTATACAGTTCAAAACCGTAGACATAATGTGGGAGACATTTGGGGTTAAGTACCATGCCAAAGGACACTTGGACCTGTTGACTGCAGGAGGTGGGTATTGAACAACTGACCATCTGATTGGTTAAAACCCCTTCTCCTCGGGGACACAGTCACCAGTAGTTGTAAAAGCCTCTCCAGTACCAGCAGGTGCAGTTGAGGCCTGCGGCGATGAGCAGGATGACCATCAGGGCGACGAACAGGCCGAAGCCGATGACGGTGGCGGTGACGGCCCAGATGAAGGTCCTCTTGGACATGTCGATCAGAGGGGCCCTGAGGGCCATCCGCACCCTGCGCGCCCGCCGGCGGTCCTGGGGAGGGTACCGGGACAGGTTGACGTTCTCCATTCCCAGAGAGCGGATGAGACACGCCCTCTGGTGGCTCAGCTGGTCAAAGGTGTGTTTACCATGGTAACGGCCCATACCACTCTGACCTGTAGGGGTGACAAACAAGTCTGCAGTCATCTCTTTTCAATTGAGAAACTTCATTATCATTTGGGAAAGAATGGATAAAGATCCTAAAGTCACATTTCTTTCTTTAAAGTGACCATTTGTGACCCAAGTTGAGTTGTATTTAGAATCTAGCAGCCCCAGTTCCCTAACCCTCATCAAGGCTAATGCTACTTAACCCCCCCCCCCCCCCCCACCTTATCACCTGAATCTCCTCCTAGAGCAGGGGTCTGCAACCAGAGCCATTTTGCCCCCTTTTCCACCAATTATTTCCATCTGGAGCCACAAAACATATTTGATAGCTTGATAGCTTATAAAGTTGTATATATTGTTATATCATAGACAAAAACTAGAGTTTTTTTGCATTTATTATTTATTACATTATAAAACTGTTTACCTCTAATAATAAACAAATAACTCATGAGGAGATTTAAAAAGAAATACACAGGCCAACTTTAAAATAAATTAACACAGCACTTGGGAGTCCTCTGCACATTTGAAGAAAATGAATATAATTAAAATGGGCCCACTTTGAAATAAATAAAACATATAGCTGCACCCTAAAAAGAGTTAACTGATTGAATTATGACTGAAGATCGTCAGCTGTCTTCCTCTCCCGTGTTGTTCCTCGATACGTAAAGGCTGCATTACCTTTGACAACTTCTCTCCACATATCAAACATACAAGCCAGCATCGTTTGCTGTGAAAGCATATAACTCTGTCCACGCAGAATTAAACCCCTGTGTTCCTCCGATACTT
Source organism: Pogonophryne albipinna (assembly GCA_028583405.1). Lineage (NCBI taxonomy): Eukaryota > Metazoa > Chordata > Actinopteri > Perciformes > Artedidraconidae > Pogonophryne > Pogonophryne albipinna. The sequence continues at coordinate 727,302 of JAPTMU010000051.1, forward strand.
TCTTTTCTTTGATTTATCCATAGTTCGCTCATCGAGCCGGGGGTCAGGTTATTCGCAGAGAATCAGCACTTTTGAAACAGGGCTGAAACAGAGGGGATTATGGGATGCTACAATGAGTGATCTGTTAGGTATTTTGAGCCACACTTCAGAGACATGTTTTTATATATCTGAGACCTATAATATATTGATGAAAAATAGTATAATAGGGGACCTTTAAAACGTTATCTAATAAACTCAAACTATTGAAATAAAAAAAATCCTTCCTTAAATGTCACCTTGTTTTGAACTGGAGTGCAACAACACACTAGAGGGGGAATAGGTGCCCAATAAAATGTTAGCCCTGAGGCCCCCCTCACAGGTTAATACGGCCGTGCACTGCCCCCATGAAAACATCCACCTGAGAAAAAATACATACAATATATAAAGCACTTTGAATCAGACTTACCAACACCACCAAACGGGAGCGAGCTGAGCGTGTAGTGCATCATGACGTCATTGACCACCACTCCTCCACTCGAGGTCTCCTCAATCATCTTTTTCGCTGCCTTCAACAGACAGAAGGAGAATACACATTAGGAACATTAAACATTGAAACATGTTTTAGATCTCCTCGCCTCTGCTGTCTCCTCTCACCTTCTTATCAGAGCAGAAGATGTAGAGCGCCAGAGGTTTCTCTCTCTCGTTGATGAAGCGGATGGCATCTTCCATGTCACTCACGGCCACTATGGGCAACAAGGGGCCGAAAATCTCCTCCTGCATTAGCCGGGAGTGGGGGGGCACGTCCTTCAGCACTGTAGGGGCTGCATTTACAAGTCAATGTTAAGTAAACAGAACTCGTTTTTAATGGTGGTGGACAGTAACTAGTACATATGTACAGTACTAATAAGTACAATTTTGAAGTACTTCACATTGCCTGCTACTTTATACTTCCACTACAATACAATTCAAAGTTCAATATTTTACTCCACTGCATTTATCTGAGAGCTTTAGTTACTTTTATATAGAAATGAGATTGTCTCAATCTTTATTTTGAAATTAATCCTTCTGCAAAAGGAGTTATTTTACTTTTAAGTATATATTGATCCAAATACTTTTGTTCTTTTACTTTAACAGGACATATTATGCACATTTTCAGGTTCATATTTGTATTGTGTGCCTCTACTTTGACATGTTTACATGCTTTAATGTTCAAAAAGCTCTTTATTTTTCTCACACTGCTTTTTCCCTCTTTCCACTCTATCTGGAGGGAACACAGGGATTTTAGCATTTGCAGACCATTTACATGCACACAAACCTTTGTAACATACGTGAAAGGGAAAACCCCCCAAAAGATGAATAGGGCCTCTTTAAGTAACATTTTGAATGCAGTACTTGTAGCAGAGTATTTCTACACTTTGGTAGTTCTACTTTAAAAAAATAACAGGACCTGAGTACTTTCAACATTAACATGTACTACCTTGCTGTATCTACCTACCAATGTAGCGCTGTGAGGCATCACTCTGTCCTCCTATCACAGGGGTGTAGCCCTCCATCAGACCCATGACTCTGTTGAAATGATGCGTGTTGATGATTCGACCATAGTCCGGCGAGCATTTGGGATCAGCTCCATAAAATTCCTGAGATAAATCAAAATATTGATAAAAAGTCCAGACTATGCAGTATGATAGAGGTGTTAGCTCGGACGGGTTGAAATGTACCAGGAGAGTTAGTCGGAGGC